>VACF01002491.1:0-107606 GCA_006891605.1 Pleurozium schreberi | reverse complement strand
ACCCGGAGAAATCAAAGACAGTGAACGTATTTAGGAAAAAAAACTTCATGTTTTCACATGTAATGGTATGTAAGGCTCTATACCTTGCATGCCAAATTCGGCATGAAATATATATATACTATCATTACTATGTTACTACCCAAGTACCCATGCTCCCTTCACTTTAAATTATCATTAGAAATACTAAGACAACATGGCGCGATACTTCTTGAATGGAAAACCGGGGCACCGCCTTTTGTAGGATTGGATTTACGGTTGGACAATAAATTTTGCAATTCTAATTGTATCAATCATTGGTGTATTTGGATTGGAAGGTACAAGTTTTAGCCAAGACCATATACGACAAATTCACTCATTGGAATTATATTCAAATGGAGCAAAAAGGTTTGCATCTATTTATATAAAAAAAAATTAGTACAAAATGCATTGAAGCTAAATGCCGAGACTATACTATTGTAATTAGTAAAAGCAAGTGATAAATACTATCATACTATGGCTCTACGTCTACACTGACATTGTAAAAATTCGTTTCCAGCTTGTTGTTGTAGAAGTGCTTGCTCCTTGCAGGCCTCCCGGTAGCAATTCACAGGTGGTGTCCAAAACAAAGGGGCTCCACTTAGTTTGCTCACGACGGAATTAACCGATCGTCGTTGTAGTGGGTCTGATTTGTACAGGTCGACCAGTGTAAACCCAAAAAAGGCAACTGCCAGGTTGTCAGGAAGCATTTCCGTATTCACGCGATTTTTCTTCTATATCTTTTCAGCGAGTTTTTCAACGGCGTACCCATCCGTGAGTATACTAACACGCGGTGGCCTAACTACGCGAGTGGGAGAGGTTGAAGTGTCAGGCTCTCCAATCACATGCATCAATTCGGGTGCTATCTACCAACGTTTTGCCCGTGCACTCCGCATCTCACTTGAACCCTTAAATTGGTACAATGAATGGGTTTTCTTGTTTATGCGACTAGCCATTCCCCAATCGCACAGCCCAACCCACACGGTTTGTCCATCGTTGTTCAAAAAGTGAAGCATCACGTTTGCCGGCGTGATGTCGTTATGAAGGACCGAAAATTGTTGCACTGCATCCACAATGTAAATTAACGCCCACGCAAGCTCGGTGCAATTGTGACGATAAGCCATGAGTCGTTTGGCTTGTTGCATYGTTTGTGGCGTTGCATTGTAAGCCAGCTCTCCAATTTCCTCTGGATCTTGGTTTCGTTGATCCAAGGTGAACATGTCTCCCAATGTTCTTCCATTCCACCATTGAGAATAACATTCCATGGTCATGTCATTTACAGCAAAAAATAATATGACCCCTGCATGAGTACATGGACAAATCATAGCCTCGATGGACAATTTCTCTCGAGACTTCTTCAAATTATCCATGTGCAGGGCCGTCTTGCCCGCCAATTCCATCGTCTCGGGAATGTGCCGCGAGTTTTGGAGGCACACTTTACGCACCCTCCTGTTTCCCCCTTGAAGACTGAGGCCCGTCAAAGGAACCACCACCACTCCTCTTTCAAGGAAAACCACTCCTCCTGATGCCCCATGGCCAAAAGCCAAATTTTAGCTTTGTTGAAACCACGGGGCTGCTCGGATATTGCTTGACGACAACCCCCGTACTTCGTCGTGCCACCAATAGACCTTCTTATGCAACAAGTGCATTGCACTTGAATGGAGCCCTACACTCTTTTGAAAACCTTTTATGGTTTCAGCAACTTGGGCGAGGTTATAGACACAGGTTTGCACTTGATCCTCAAGCCAACGATCGAAATCTTCCTTCGTGCGTTCTTCAAGCCACTCGTCCCCACTCATTGCCGTCCAAAACATGTGGTGGAATTTGTTTTTTATTGTCTCCACTCCTTGCACCCCCTTTGCGATGTAAGTTGTATTGACTTGGGAGATCGAATATTGCTCCATAAACTCCAATGCCACTTCATGCAATTTATTCGTCGCAGCCTTACTTGGCCATTTCTCGGGATTCGTAGCTTTGTGCCTCCTCCTGCTCTTTTTTTTCTTGGCCCCAGAAGACTCTCCTGCCCCCACACCGCCGACCCCTTCTGCAGCCACTGCCTCCGATATGCATTCCGTGGATTCTAAAGACGGTTCACCAGCAGGGTCTCCCACGTCGTTGAACCAGGCATCAACCTTCCGCTTCGAAGTACCACGGACATCCATTGAAAAAATAAGAGCGATAAACAAACCAAGGAAGGAATTAGGGTTTCCTGATCACAGATGTGAAAACTCCCCCCCTTCCTTAGCCTGTGTCTTTGTGCAGGTATGGAAGAGCATCAAGAAAATCAAGAGATGCTGAGACCCGAAGGTGCATCCTCAGCGAGGAAGCGACGTGGGAATAGGGCCACCATTGATTGGGAAACTTTCAATCAAGCGGCGGTCATGGCGAAGCCCGGGTGGGAAGCGCAAATGGAGCCGTGGACCCGGGTCACATGTCGGACGTACATTGACTGGGCCCACATTAACCACCACTGGGCACGTGAGCGCCACGAGACCCGTGTGAAATCCGGCGCTGCACTTATCTCGTATTGCCAACACCCGGCATCTTAGAAGCGCTTGCCCGAGGTGGCATTGTTTCTGTAGAGAGAGCTCTCAGAGAAGGATGGGACCCTCTCATTGTGCCAAATGGCGTATGCGGAGGTGTTTTTGGGCAAGGATGTGGATTGGAATACGTACCCGAACGTGGCCCGGAAAGGCGTATTTCCAAATCGACAACGTTCCATTCTAGCAAATCCTGCGGTGCCGTTGGATGGCAATCAGGCCATAGCAGGGGCTGTGGCGCAAGTGGTTGCAGCGGTGAACCCGGCTACAATACAGGCTGCATTGCAAGGGCCAAATCTAGTAGATCCCGCGGATGTTGGGCGCGAAGGTGGTCCACAGGATTTAGACCAGTCCGTGCTGGACCAGCCAGGTGATGGACTTGATGCCCTCGAGGGTGGAGTGGCAGTCGTGGACCATGAATTACAACGATTACGAGCGTTGTTGGCCGCGATGGAGATCCAAAACATGGAATTAGAGCGTCGGCATCGAGTAGAGCTGGAAGCCCAGATGGCACAAGTGAAGGCTCTCACGGAGGAGAATACCAAACTTCACGCAAGTAACACTGAATGTTTTGCTAGCTCGTGCAAATCGGTTGAGCGAAGAGGGCGTTCCAGCTCTGGATGAAGTTGTGGAAAGGGTAACGTACGGGCTAGTAGACCCGCCTAATATCACAAATTCCTTCGTGGTGCGGTCTCGCAATCCATTCGGGCCAACTCAATTCCGTGGCGAGAGTTCTAATGTGGACGCCCAATCAACAACACAAGAGGGCAAAGAAATGATTCAAATTCCTCGGATTATCCATGATGCCCTGCTCGTACGAGCTGAGCATGCAGAGTTGGAGTGCGCTAACGCCAAGGCGGACGCGGAATCGTGTTTGAAGTCCACGTGGGCCGAAACCCACCGGAATACGAATATGAAGGCTGTGAATGCTAGGTTATTGCTCCACAATCCAGCGAGGGAAGAAATGTTGCTCTCCATGAGCAACATGAAATTGACATCCAATCTTGCAATGAACGAGGTAGAGCAGATGCAGCGTGAGGTGAGAAAAATAGTTGCAGAATTTGGAGATGGAGGTCCACGTCGCTTCGGATTGACATCGTGGCCGCGATTGGAAGAAATGTTTCACGACAATTTGCCAACAGTCCGGGGTAGTCTGAGCATTGATTGGAATGTGGATCCACGGCTAGAATTTCAATTCAATACGGCACAATTTAAGTACGTGGAAGAGGGTCACGTTGGCCAGCACCCACTTTTGTGGCCAAACGTCCCGGCCTTTATTCACGATGGAAGCGTCTGCGTCATGTGTCAAAAACCATTTGGCCCAAAAGGTGGATGGACCGTTGGAACATGTGTACATGTGTACCAGCCTCAGTGCTTAATTCCACACATGGTCACAAGAAAGCGGTGCATTTCTTGCACGGCTCCATTTCATCCGCGACTGTACAAGATGTTCGGGCTTGAAGGCCACATGCCCCTCCACTACAAGTTTAACGAAGAAAATTTGTCAGGCAATGACAATAGAGTGCACTGGGATAAGGAAATGTTGTGGATGTGGAAGTGGGGTCATGACAATCTACACCTCCCCTATCAAAACGTGGCCGATATCCCATTTCAAAATGACGCGGCATTGACGGAGGTGATCAAGAAGGTGATCGGTGCCGCCGACAATGGGCGGCGAGTATACCTTAATGCATTACCTCGTAGTACATGAATTGTAATAAGCACCATCATAAAGTGGTTACAATAAAGAATGATCTTTCCTAAAGCTTGAAATGCTTATAGTTTGTGTTTCATTAGGATTTGAACATATGAAGTTCAAAAAATGCTTTGAATGACACCTTTCATTAGAAAATTAATAGAATTGTAATAATACGTAATCAAAAATTTTAATAATTCATGGAAGTGCATGTGAACATATTATGCCCAGTTTTTCTATAAGAAATGGCCTTCAAAAATGCTATTATCCACCTTTGCTCTATTTTCTAATTCAAAGCTTGACTTGTGTATGTGCAAAATGCACATGACAATATGTTAGTATTCGTCTCCATGGTAGTGCAACACTTGCACCTTAATCCTTTCTCTTTTTCTCTTAGCATAAGCATAATTGTAGGGGAGTGTTTGGTTATCAACCTCTAAAATTTCATCAGAAACAATCCTATCTGGGTCTTGAGTTCCACTTTCCTAAGTTGAATCATATCCATCTTGAAGAAGGAGGTTGTGTAAAATAGCACAACCCCAAATCCAAAGGACAATAAGAGTGTGTATTTCCTTTCCATCAATCACTATTGGAATGCCACGAAGACTTTGAAACCTACCCTTCAATTGGCCAATTGTATGTTCAGACCTCACGCGAATGGATGAAAGATGTCTATTGAAACGTTGGTTTTCTATTCTATTGGATGCAGGTTGTTTGAATGGTGGTATAGTAATTGAAGTGAGAGGGTATCCTGTATCCGCTAGTAAGTATTCTCTGTTTCTGAAGAAATCTCTATGTTTTAGCCATAATTGGGAGTTAACAGAAACTCAACTATCGTGTGCCGAACCAGGGAAGCCTGCTTGTAGATGTGTTATTTTACAATTTTGATCGTTCACAATCATACACGAAATGGAATATCGACTTTTTCTATTGAAGTATTGTTCTCCTTGATAGCTAAGTTTTGAGGATAGTATGACATGTGTACCGTCCATAATGCCGATTACATTAGGAAATCCATGTGATTCTTCAATGGACTCTTTGATGATGTCCTTTTCCGCTTCAATAGGCCAACACACTACATTGTTCTCAAGTGACAAAATAGCAACAATGACACGTTTYGTGAACTTTGATATAACACCCGTGGAAATATGGAATGTCTCAGCAATATTTGCTTGGGATGCTCCATTTCCGTATGCTCCAAATCTAAATAGAACCACTAGAAATTGCAAACGTGGATCAAATTGATGAGTAGTGCTTTTGTTTTCAAAAATATATAGACCTTTTATCATGTTCTAGATGTTGTTGAAGGCTGAAGAAGACATCCCAAATCTTGCTTTGAACCTTGTAGGATTAATACAAACAAAATCGTTTGCCATGCATGAAGAATTCACTTTTTTTGGATGTCTCCGCAAAATATCGGTGTGATAAGATGGAATTGTAAATTGTTGATTCACTATCTATGAAGAATTCTTCACCACTATCAGAAAAAGAAGAATTGGAAGAATCCCTATGTGAATCAGAAAAAGAAGCTATCATTTCTAGAGAAGCAGAAATTGTACGTGCTGCTAGACGGTTCTCAAGTTCTTCAAGAATAAGAGACGTGTGTCGAGGCATGGTTACAAACAAAGAGGTTATATGAGGAGTGCTATAATAGTACAAGGGATTTTGAATATATGCGCAATTTGACTTTGATATGATGTAGTGTATTTACAAACAGTCACTATTACATGCTGCGTGCTGCATAATTACTATGAGTTGCATGGTGAAAGACTTCCTGCAGTAGAGATTGATGGACTTGTGGTGGATCCATTTGCTGGTAGGCATTGTAGAGGTCAGCATTTGCCAAATGCTGGAGGCGGAGCAAAACTTGCAGGAGAGCGTATGCGTAGGGCTTTATACGGAGCTTGGTTAGATAGCAACCCTAGTATATAGTTATTTATTTATATATTTATAGTATTTTAGTATGTTTTTTTAAATATACTTTGTTTTCATTTCTTTTCTTATATATTTATTTTTCTTTGTGATTATGTAGTTCATTATTTTTTATAAAATACGTTTATTTTTTGGCGCTCATGGTTTATATATCTTTCTTTGCTTTAGATATCAAGAAAGTCAAATGGTGAATTTTATTATTTCAAAATACTTATGTGTATTTTGAATGTATGCAAATGAACCTTTAAAGCCCCAAGACATTTCTTTTCTTGAAAAAACACTAAGACCTATCGTTATTTTTGCTTTGGCATGAAAATTTTTTATTTTTTATTTATTTTTTTGCATATCCAACCGTTAGATGTTGTCCAAATCTAGTTTAAGAATGTGCAAAATACTTTTCATATAGTTTGATTACATAAACTAAAAGATATATGAATTTGAAGTGAAATGAACAAGGTATTCTGAACAAAGAGGACTACATTTTTTGGCTCCTCCATGTCACGATAGAGCCCCTAAATGCCTAAGTTTTTTCTGAGTGTATTTCCTCTGAGCAATTAAAAGAAAATAATTAAAAGATTTCATTCAGCTGAATTAAAGTCATTTTGTGTTCTATACTTTTGTTTTAAATTGATCATTCTATTTTTTTGGGATATAGAATGGCATAACTACATACACAATAAAATTTAAAAAAATTAAAACAAAAAGGTGTGTGTGACATTTGAACTACACACTATAGCTCAATATCAGGAAAGCACCCACGGCTTAATAGGATGCAGTCAACAGGAATCGAACCCAGACCAGCAACTATAACAACTATCAGTCTTTTTCACCACTTCCCACAGTATACCCTAATTGAACAGGGTGATTGCCTACTCAAAAAATAAGCATATGAATAGATACGGGCCACTACATTTATTGGTTTCGTGTTTTTATCATAGATTATATTTTTGAAAAGAGGCACTATGGATAGCACTCACTAGCTTATATAAAGGCCATATTCATTATATTGAGACTTTTCACAGTCTCATTATTATCCTTGACTCAAGGATAAACCGCTTTATCTCTTCACTAGTATTTTTTTATAAATAGGTAACAACACCAACTTTTAGAATTTCATTATAGAATCATTATTTGAGTATTATTTATTTTTGGTTTCAATTACTGTTTTTTAAAATGAATTTCCCAATAATTAGCATTTTGTCTCAAAATCTACAAAAAGTCTCAATATAACGAATATGGCCTTTATAGTACAACTAACTCCAACAAACTCTTCATTTACATTGATTATTTTTATGACCAAAGTTACTCTTTCTTTCAATCAACCAGAAAATCTATTTATAGATAGCAATTGAAATAAAAATTATATTTTCAAAAAGCTAATGGGTTTTTAAATCTTCAAGGGCAGTTTCAAAGTTATTCACAAAACATTAATTGAAACAATTTGTAGATGTCATTCTTGATGGCAAGTTGGGTACATGCTTGAAAAAATTTCAGATCATTTGGAAGTGTGTAAAATACAAGAGAGAAAGTGGTAAGTAGAATGAAGTAGAATATGTTGATCAATTCATGAAGCTGGTATTTCACGGGTTTATCCAAAAATAAATGAAATATAAGATAGCAGGAAAGGATTACAAGGAATTGCAACAAAAATATATATATTTTTTATTGCATATTTCTAAATCCATACATTTTTTTTACTCTACTACATGGTCTTTTCCGGTCCGTTGGCTACGAATGACATCAGCAAATAAAGCGGCTACACGCTCCTAAGAAGCTTGTGTTGCTTGCAGAACATCTAATTCGAATTTTTTGTTGTCCCTATGAAGCTGAATAGCGGTCTCCATCTTCATCTTCTCGATACGAGCAGACGATTCTGCGAAGCGATCCAATGCACTTGCCATGTCGCCATTGATCTTCCTACGTTTCACGGTTGCTCCACAAACTCCAGGTAAATTACTAGCCCGAACAGCTGCATCGTTAACCACAACTTCTTCAGGGGTAGGCTCGGTGCCAATGATAGGTGCCCCTTGGTCATTTGCACCAGGAACGCCGTTGGCCTTTGCAGTCTCACTCAACATGGCATCCATTGCATTGTACCATGTCCACCTTGTTAGACCGGAGTTGTCCCCAGAAACATTGTACATCTTCTTGTGTTGAAAATATTGTTGTCGCATCTTGCCCCACTTGTCCTTGAGATGCACCCCTTGGCAACTTGCCTGCAACGGAAAATGCCCAACCAAACGCTCATGCATTGGAGCCCAATCTTTGGCCCGGAAAGATTGCCAACCCGAATCAAGAATGCGATCACGCAACATATCCAACAAGTATTGCGTTTCGGCATTGCCCCACTCACAATGCGGGAAAATTGGAGCACTCGTGGGTATTGGTGATGGCGGAATGGAACTAGCAATTGGGGGCAATGAAATTGGGGTAACACCGGTTGCCTCAAAACTATCCCCCTCAAACCCCTCCTCGGACGAGCTATCCTCCTCAAACTCCCCACTTGAAAGCATCATGCTTGCCAAATAGCCCAGGTTGGCCATCCAAATCCTCAAAAAAAAAATACAAAATCCAAGTCAAAACTCCCACTAACCGTCTCTCCCCAGCTGCCCCTCAACCTCACCGTACTATGCTTGTGAGAAAAAAACTCTAAGCCCTGGAGTCGCTGGTCCCTGGAGTTGCCCTGAGTTGCCCTGAGTCGCTGGAGTCGTTGGAGTCGCTGGAGCCCTGGAGTCGCTGGAGTTGTGCTTCTTCTGTACCTGCGATTGTGGCTTTTGTAGCTGCCCAGTTATTGGAGGGGTGAAAGTGGCCTCTACAGTGCACGCCCTTCTTACCTGGCTCAGACACGGCTTGGAGCGGCATCTTGTATTTGCAGGGTTTGGGAGAAGCCGCGCGGAGCGGCTACTGGCAACGAGTTTCATCCTCCGGAGCGGCTTCAGACGGCTCCGAAGTCGCATGTGCGTTAGACTAATGTTGCACATTGGAATCCCCAAATTCGTGACAGTTTGTTGATCCGATCACTTTCCATTAAGCGAAACTCCTGCAGCACTTGACGCTTCTAATGAACTACAGTTTCAGAAATTGATTTCACGCTCCACGATTTTCACGAGGGGAACCAGCGACTGCGAGGTTTAGTTGAAACCAAGAATCTTGGGTTTTAACAGCAAATGAAAACTAGCTGCTATGGCAGTGAAACAGATCTCATACCCGTAGCATTGCAGGTAACCAAGAGTCAAGAATTCTTCAAACCTCTCAATCTCTGCACACCCTCGTTTAGGGTAGCAGGAAAAGGAGAGATGCCTTGCACTGGAGTAACCTTGACGTAGTATTTTCTCATATGAGAGACGTAGGAAGCTTGTCCAGTTTCGGGGCCGAGTCTGGAGATACCGAAGTCGGCCACCTTGGCCACATACTTGTCGGTGAGGAGGATGTTGCTGCTCTTCACATCACGGTGAATAATGTTTGGGGTACAATGAACGTGAAGATATTCCAAACCCTGTGCAGAGTTCAGAGCAATATCCAGCCGCATTTTCCAATCCAGGGGCTCCTCATGCGCCAGAGAAGAGCCTGCATTGTCAAGCCATACCGCTGCTATCAGAAAAGAAAACATCTTCACGTTTCACCAAACGCAAGCCAAATCAAAAAACGATAATACTACGAAATCAAAAAGAGCGCAGCAAAATTACAAGAACAATGTTCGGTTGATTTATTGAATGGGTGAGAATGTGTGTTCAAAACGTATATGCATCCAGAATTGTGGAAATGCACGGAGCGCATTCATTTCAAGTGGCAATTCTGGTGCACATTCCTTTGTATTTAGTAATGCATGAAAACATGTACTAAAAAACATGTGCTTTGATATAACTTTGTATTTGATCGCAAACGAAAGATCGAAATCACTATTTTTACACAGCTAGTGCGCTTAATGAATCCGAAATTGAAATATGCCCAAAAGGACAAAATTGAAACTATGAAGACCCAACGTGCTCCGTTACTGGATGCCAGATTCCAAGTCGATAGACGGCGTACCATAGAGGTGTTCATGAACAGTGCCCTTGTGCAGAAACTCGTACACCAGCATTTGATTCTTGCTTTTAGCGCAATATCCCACCAGCGAAACTAGGTTCCTGTGGTGTATTCTTGACAGCAGTTGTACCTGGCAAGAGACATTTCAAAATCAGGGCCCCCATGAACAAAGCGCAGCTCACATGATGTTGCAGACTTACAGGAGAGAGAGAGAGAGAGAGGGAGAGCCGAACCCTTAAGCTCAAGCGAGTCCAACTCTGAGTGCTGACAACCAAGCCTTGGCATGTCTATGAGGGAGCAAGTAGTAATTAAGAAGTTGGACAACACCAGGCATAGAAATTTAAGACGGAAAGAAAATTTAGAAGGAATGGAGGCTGCACCTCATTGTTGAATTCATTAACCCCTTGCCGAGAATTGGCACCCGAGACTTTGACCGCCACTTCTCGGTCCCCCAGCTTGCCATAGTACACAGGCCCGAACCCTCCTTCGCCAATCTTCTTGCTCAAGTTCTGCGTGGCGGAAGACAGCTCCGCAAACGAGTAAGCCTTTGCTCCTTGCACGCTCCCGCTCGTCTTCTTCTTGTTGCGTTTCCGAATGCAACAGAAGACGACCAGGAAAGCTCCGATGAACACCACGCCCAGGATGCCGCCCACCACACCCGCTATCAAACCCCTATGGGACGGTTTAGGTTTGGGGCTCGGGGGACTTGAGGGGGAGATGCAGTTGCACACGGGGTTGCCTCGGATGCTGTTTGCACAAGCAAGCCAACGCAGCATATGACTCAATAACTGCTCAAGCCTAAACCCTAAAGAATATTCACATGTAGGCAAACGTAATGAATCCAACTCTAGAGRAAAGGTTTCAATCAGACAGCGAGGTTGCAATTCAAACTTTAAGGTAATTATTCGTTAGTTTGGCCAATTTTTAGTGCCGGAAATTAGGACTTTTCAGTGCTCACGTGTGTCTATAGTCATGTTCGTTGAAATGGCATGTTTCAAAGCATGCATAAAAATTGTAACATCGAAGCGCTCAGACATGAAAAAACTCAGACCGGAATAGATTTGGGATTTTTAAAAATTTGCCAAGTTCTGGAGATTTCAAGATTCGGACGGATGTGATGGTTACTAGAGTAAGTTGTATGGTACTGTAGGGGTCGGAAATTTGCAAAAGAGAGGAGGTTTAGGTACTTACTCCAACGCCAGTCCTGACCTTTCCAAGCCTGCGGGAACTGTCCCAGTGAGGTTGTTGTTGGTGAGGATTCTGATCAAACATGTATGAGAAGAGGCGGAGTGGTCAGTTAAACTTACATGGAGCTGTGTTAGGATCTTGTTTTCGGAGCATTAGATAAGTACATTCATTTAGAATATTACAAGGCAGAAAATCGAACTGTTTATTACTTTTTTGGTCTGTGCGTGATATAGTAGCTATTGAAAATCAGCATTGAAGAGACAGAGGAACTTACAATTCTGTTAATGCTGGAAGGTTTGCCAGGGAGTCGGGAATAGAACCGTTTAAACTGTTATTTGCAAGCTGCCTGCACAACAACAAGAAGACATGATTCAACTTGGAACCCTTTGATTTGGTTTTGACACTCTTTTCAGGTGTCTAAGACTAGTGCTCTGCAAATGGAGGCAATTACGGTTAAGCAGTGTGAAATCTCTACAATACTTCGAGACTCTGAATTGCAAGCGCGAGGGCTTAGACACATATGACAGGAGATTAAATTGCAATTGCAAGCAAGCAATGTCAACAACCTCTATTTATTCTCTCTAGACACCAGTACCATGACTCTGGTATGCCTACCAATTGATTTCATTGCAAGAAAAGTCGCCTAACCCAGCAGTTTGAGTGCAAAACACTTACAAAGATGTAAGAGAAGTTAACTGTGCAAAAGCAACGGGAATCGGGCCTGTAAGATTGTAACCATCTAAATTCCTGAAAAACACAAGTATTCAATCAGCAATCTTCAACGACAAAAAAGAGCCTGGTGCTCTTAACAAAAGCTTGTCCATGCCCAAGCTGAAACCAAAGCCTGCATCCAACCTTGAACAAAGTTTCATCCCTCATCCAAAAGCACTTCCATAGCAGTCTTACACTTTAAGCACTCTCGGAGAAGTTACAGCACTGCATGTGATCCAGTCACGAGGGACCGGCAAACACGGGTCTCCAGACCAACCTGTCAACGACAGAGCCGCCTTGATGGTCTCAAGCGCAGCAGCTGAACACAACGGAGAAACACAAACTTCAGGACTCAAGATTTCCTGTAACATATCCCTCAAGGCATAGTTTCTGGTTCCAAAAACAAGAGGTAACTCCATTCAAAAATTGAAAACCCTACGCAGGGACAAGTAATTGGAAACAAGATCTTGAGTCTCAGAATCACGAGGGTGTCAAATTAGATTAGAAACAACGAAGAATTGCATAAAGAATTGCAAGCTCTCACGCCCCTGTTATTCAAGTGCTCCCGTTCAAATGCGGGAGAGTGACCCACCATCATCGGCATTAGTAGGAAGTGCGAGAAGTGGATAATTCCAGAATACTTCGGCCCCACTGACAAGAGGACCGTCAACAGTCGGAGGATCTGTTGGACTGAGGGTCACGGCCGACGTGTTCGTCAATGACACGTTTGTCCAGTAAGTCACGATGTCCTTGTTGACACCCCCCGACAGAGTATAAATATTGATCAGAGTGTCATTACGTTGAGTGTCACTTGGAACGCTGACACTGAACTCCCTGGAAGTAGCGGTCGCGGTGGCTGAAATCTCGGCGAAGTATAAGTAATATAAGCACTGCATAGTGCCGGAAATTGCGTAAGGGTAAGGTATAACAAGGCTGCTCGCGGTTATGGCGGTTTGCATCACAGCTTGCGGAGGCTTAATTGCCAGATTTCGATAAGATATAGTCTCTTCTGTCGATATTGTTGTTGTCATTCCAGCTATGGTTGCTGGACTCCAGACCCGGTCGTATGCATCATATGGATATCTGCATTTCATACACATAATTAACATGATTTCCCAAAATTAGATAAAAAAAACTTGCCCTGTTTAAACAGCTACACATTATTTGGTTCCAGCTCTAGTCCGTACAAGTTCTGATATAAGATCAACAATCACACATGATCTAGATTGATTGTGATTTGTTCTCAGGTACGAGTTCTGATAAGAGATCAACAAGGACAACTGGTGCAGGTCACTTTTCAAACGTATGCCATGTCAATAGTACCACAGGAAGCCAGGGATTCAAGCGATTTCACCTGTCGGTAGGCTGAATTGAAATTCAGACTACTTATTCCCGTAGGCATTAGGCAAGTGCCTGTTCAAAACTTTCAAATTTCTTCTACCTGTCCTAAATTTTAGAAATAAATTATGCACATATGAAAGTCACAATTTTTGGAGTTGGAATCGTTCCCTTTTATAACGAAATTGACGTTTTCTGGGCATTATTTCATTCTTCACCCATGGTAGAACTTGGAGCTGTTCGGCACAGATTACACTTACCTCCACTTCGTGACCCCGCCGAAGTCTTGTCGAGCGAACAACAACAAGAACATCGCATTCCCAAATTCATCGACCCACGATTGATCATACGCAATGGGATCCAACTGCCTCAACTCAATCGACGACACATGTTAAACAAGGGCGGCTTACTGAGCCCATCAGTAAGCCGCCCTTGTTTAACATCGATCGAGTTGAGGCAGTTAGATCCTCAGTGAGTGCAATACTGCAATCTCAACTTCCACACTGAATTCAAATGCAGCAAAATTTAGAGTGATTGAGGATTTGAGTCACTGGGGATTTGGGGAACCACTCACATGGATAATCAACGTACATTCAACACTTGAGAAATCGAGACATTATGCTAAATAATGGAAAATCGATACCAAAAAGAAGAATGAACGAAATCAAACGCTGAATGACTCAGGCAGACTGACAACGACAACGGAGAGGGGACACTACGTTCATACAGCTTGACGATCACTAAACGAGTATCTATCCAAAACATAACTTGCAACATTTGATTCCAAGTCTCCACATGGAAGTTTACATTGCAGTTGGCTTCGGCTATCGATATGAATTCTTAGTCTTTGCAGTGGACAACGTGCAAGACACGACTCTAACCACAGGGGAATTTGTGGGTTTCTGATGAGACAGGAAATTCGCACCCTTTTCACTATCCATTTGTCAACTTCTCACTTCATTACTGAATATTTGTGATTGTACGGTATTCAGTTCCTTTTTCTCATATCCGGCATTTTCAGAAATTCCCACAACTTGACACTGGGTTTCAACATGACATGGTTACCTTTTCGTGTTCCGGAAACCGAGCAATTATCCCGAATTCTTCAGCTGTCCCTCAACCAATTCTCGACCGCTCCTTGGTACACTTCCAAGTGCCTAAATGAGCGTCTGCAACCAGATACTGCAACAGTTTGCAACGGGTTAGTCAATTGTGCACCTTCTCTATTTCACAAGGGATTCTGTAGCAGGAACTAACATTTGAAGAGTTCCAAACCGTCCTATACTTCAGACTAAGTAAAAGGAATTCAGACTTGAACTACACTAAATAGTGAAATTAGATTGCCCTCACTAATTTCTTGATATTTGACACTTTGTTAATGAACAAGAATGCACTGCTTTTGAATTGGGTGTTGTTGTTCTTGGGACTCATGAAATGGAGATCTGTAGAAATACCTGTTGATTTTGATGGCTTTTAAAGTAAATTTCTTAGGATTTAGCAACTCATTTGTTAAGGCAGCCTAATTGTCACCATTTTGTGTAGAACATGTACAATTCATGATTCCAGGATTTCAAACAGACCCCATGAAGAGAAAATGCTCAAACTCTTTCGCCACACGGTAGTCAACTGCAGAACATCACAAAAATCATCTCTCGTCTACAGAAGCGAGAAAACAAGCGAGAAACCGGGTGGCGAATCACTTCGTGAAGTGTGCCCGTAATCATGGTATTGTCATCAATAGAAGTCTACATGTTATGATGCGCACACCAGACCCCCTTGCTATCAACCTTCTCTAATACCATGTCCTGTGTTCCTCTCTCTTGCAGTCACCCTGTTATGTCACAAGGTGTTCAAGTAACTGAAAAGGGTTCTCGACTTCCATCCATCTTTCTTATGAGCGGGATTCTGGTTTCCATGCAGCACCATAACTTAGTGCATTCACATCTGATTACAAACTCACAATGCTCCAAAACCCCATTAAGATACTTAAAGTAATCATGTGAGTAATATTAAAAAGGTCTGCTTTCTGCTTTGCGGTTGTACCTTGTACCACAGTGCACACACAGCAACTTGTACCACTTGGTCCGTGCAATAGACTTTAGTCTACCGCCGGTTGACATAGCGTGTCGCCTGACAATTTCATATAACCAACGTGTCCTATACCCTACTGCAATAATAAGTTGCAGGCAGCTTTTTATTTTTCATTATGGAGAAGTTAGCAGTTGTTTCTTCAATACCCATGAGATACTGGTGTGATACTTGGTGATATCAATATAAAAATAGGTGATACCTCTGTAAAATTTGGTTATTGGTCTCAAAATACAGAAGTAATCTGGCTATTCTGACCCAGGAAAAAAATACATTTCCATACAAAAAATAGCCAACACTTTTTGGCTGTAGCCCATAGGCAAAAATTGGTGCATATTACAAACACTGGTTGCAGGTGAATGTGGCACCTGTCAGGGCTACACTGCTGGCCACTGCACCGACTTATCTGGTAAGCGCGCGCCCCTCATTCTCAAAAGATTCGAAACACCGACTTATTAGAGTAGGGCGAAACCGCGAAAGTATTTACTTTTATTATTATTATTATTATTTTATATTATTAATAATTTCCAGAAACAAAATTAGTCCATAGGAAATCATTAAAACTCTCTATGTACTGTACAGTACAATGTTCTCTAAGTTACAATCTTCAGTTGTCCAAGACCTGTGAACCTTGGTCACTTTGGTTCTAGTGGACTATTCCTCCCACTACACTAATGATGGTAAATAGTGTTAGCCATACTAACTATTTTAGAATTGTTACAAGTTTTTACTTTTCATGAATATTTTTATGGAGTGCGTGGATCCTAATAGTACCATAGTTGGGAAAACTTTGTAACTATAGTTGGTAAAAATATTCATTAAGAGTAAAAACTTATTACTGTTTTAAATCAATTAGTGTAGGTAACACTATTTACCATCATTAGTGTACTACTCTGGCTTTGCATTGCAAGGGGGATCACTGTTTGCTAATAATACTGAAATATATGGTAGAACATTTTCTCAACAAGGAATTAACGAACAGCTTTTCGAAGTCGGCGCTGCAAGTTGTAACTTGATACCATGCGAACTCCCGAAGTCAAACCGTTGACAAGGAAAACAGGGATCTTACGAATGCACCAAAATGCTAAATCCCGGAGTTCGGGCACCGCGCTGGCGACGAGCTAGATGGCGTTGGTGATGGTGCCGGAGAGCTCCTTACAGCTCCGCAATGCGAGTGGGTGCCAGTCGAAATGCAAATGGCCATGGACTGGGGTGATAAGAAAACAATCTCTTCCTGTTTCTTCTTCCCTCCCTGTTTTGCTCACAGATTGTCAGGTCTAACTTAAATTTAGAACACTCCTTGGTCGAACTATTCTGATGCAGAAATACCTGCAGCTATAACTTATAATTATTATAATTAATGGTCGGCTTACCATGTTGCATTGCAGAAGAGGAGAACTAGGTGCTGGCGAAAGCGCCAGCGGCGTATTCCTTGCTATTGGTTTGTGTGAACATTGCAAAACTATCCAGTGGGCTGMTGATGGATTGTGGGCGAAATATGGTAACTTAATTTCTAAAGCCGGAATTGAAGACGTTGAAGAATATCCGAGTATGGTGGCGAAGAAGTAACAAGTTGTGCAGATTCGTCAGCAATGTAATGTAATGTAACCAGCACAGTACGTGACTTTGGCCCTCTTTGCACGGAGACTGAGGCCCAGTTTGCACCAAATGGACCCAAAGGGATGCCGTTCCTTCGAGAATCCAGATCAGCACCTCGGGATCAGTAAGTTATCGAGCAACTACTCGATGCCATTGGTCTCTGTTTCCTGTGTAATAAGAGTCGAGGTTTTTATTTATTTTTTAAACAAGCCTGTTGAAGAACACACTGTTGAAGGACACACTGCAAGGGGTTTCGGTCAAATAGAGAGGCTCATTTCAAGCGAGGTAAACCACCTATCACTACCAGGTATCGAACCCGCAACCTCGCCATTCAGCTTGGGTAACGGGTACCTTTCCACCATCATCCGGTACTTTAGGGTCATCTTGAACGAGAGTAGAGGCTTTCAACTCGCCAATTTAGAGAAAGCATTGCCTAATTCTACAAAAGTAGGGCAATCATAACATCATAGAACCACACAATGGTCCTCCCCATGAAGGTATTATGCTTTGCTAGATACATGGGAGTGACTTATCAATAAATTAAGGTTTGGAGTTGGCGTTGAGGTTGGGGTTGAGATGTATAAGAACCATATAAGACAATTTTGTTCTTTGTAGAGTTCTCTTTCAAGGATGTCAAAGGAACCCTTGCCTCATTGGTAAACAATGTTATGATGATCTGGATGGGTCCCAAAAGGACCAATAGTAACCATGTAACTTTCATACATCTTGGTACTTGGTACAACATGTTAATGAACATGTAATTCATTGCTTGCCTTTTGAATAATTGGTTTTTTCATATATTATAAAGAAAAAAAATGTCACTCCTACCTCAAAAAGAACCATTGCCTCATTGGTAAACAATGTTATGATGGTCCTAGATGGGTCCCCCAAAGGACCAACAGTAACCATGTAACTTTCATACATCTTGGTACATGGCACAACATGTTACCGAACACGTAATTAATTGCTTGCCTATTATAGAATTGGTTTTTTCATATACAATAGAACCTCTCTAAGAGTCTAAGTTGCTCCTCTATAAGCCAATAAAACCTTTATAAGACAATATGTCAGATCGCCCAGAGTGGGTCACATTACAAAGGTTGTGATTAAATCTGACCACAGGGGTCTCATATGCAATTCCCGGTGATAAAATTCCCGGTGAGTCTCACTTTTCCCGGTGTTCCCTAGTGGGAAAAGTAAGACTCACCAGGAATTTTAACACCGGGAACTGCATATGAGACCCATGTGGACCCTCTCTTAGCCAATAAACCTCTGTAAATCAATATGTTAGACCAGTCCAGAACTGAGTGAGTAAGGGAGGTTCTCCTATACTATAAATCAAATTTATGTCACTCTCTGGTAATTGCAAGAAACACCTATCGATTTTGTTGCGTTTGGCTGATTTTTTTGGGAGTACTTTAAAATTAAAAAACTAATTTTATTTATTTTTTTAAATATGACTAATGTATATACCTTTAAGAAGAAGATACCCTAAGAAGGAAAAGTGTAGAAAAATTCTCTAAGTAGGAGAACTTGAAAAGTGCCAAGTCTCAAGAAAATACATACTTTGATATTTTAATTAGAAAAAAATAGGATAAAATTTTCAAATATAAAATAAAAATTGACCATTTGAAACAAATTATTAAAGTTATATGGACGGTTTTGGATGTTTCCATTGTATGGTAGAGGGACCCATTAGGCCATTACTAACCGGCGCCCCATCACCAATCAATAGGGTGTCGTATTTCCGACCAGGGCTGGAAGAGATTTCCAATTTCTCCTTGAAATGCATGTTTTTTATTTTTTCAAGATTTGGACCAATAAGTTCATGACACATAAGTGAGCAAGAAAATAGGAAGCAAAGAGCGGGAAAGTAGTTCTTGAATGATCGGAGTTGGATGACTCTAAATGTTGATCATGGATCAAGCCCAACTTTGACCTTTCAAAATTCATAGTAATTTCATTGTAAAAGATAAAATTACCAAAGTTTTTGCAATTTCCATCATTTCAGTCAATGCACCTCTGCACCTCTGGAAATATTGGCTTTGCCTAACACTACTCTAGATCATGTCCATAATTGCTTATTTGATCAGTTACTGGTCCCTCTACCATAATGTTGAATCTTGATACATCAAAAACCTTGGGGATTCCGGTCACCCAAACGCTACATGTGTACTTTACATCATTATTGCTAGTCAGGCTTGGTTCATTAGTACCACAATACAGGACATTCAACTAATGTTTTTTTTGTTGTGACACAAACAACATTAATCCTTAAATGCCCAACCTTCATATTTTGGCAATATAGTGATTTTGGATAGCTCACTATGAATGGAATTTTTACTTTTTTTCTATGAAATTTTCACACAACGTGTGCCTAAAGAGTAAATTTGAGGTACAAAATTTTTGTAGCTTTTGAATACATGGTTAAAAAGGTATTGTATGATACGTAATTTTCACTGCTTGACAGAAAGACCAAGTAGTTCAAAAATATTCTCTAAAAATCACTTTTTCATAAAATAAAAACTTGAAATTGGTTTTCTTGATTTATTCATACATGGAAAACTTTTAATCATTACATTTTGACTAATGAGATGAAAGTTATGAGGAGTTTTAGTTTGTGGGTGGTTATGGATTTTCTACTCTAAAATAAAATTTGAAGTCCTTTATTTAATTTGATTTTCAATATTCAATAAAAACATTAGGTGTTGATCATTCATTACAACTTTACAAGCATTAGGATTGGAATTTTTGAATTCCATAAATAAATTTTTTACATTTGAGTATTTTGAAACATTCACAACTTCTTTCTACTTACTATTTGTTTCCTATATATTGTTCTATGCTTAAGCATTCAAAAGAGGCATCCACTCAAACTTGCCATTTGAAGATTTAATTGACCCTTTCCCAATTGAAAGCCAGATACAGATATGGATACGAGCACGCGTACAGGAACAGTACAATATATTATACGGATATGAATATTGTACAATATAGACGGGATATAGAACATATCACATATTGTTTGCAACTCATATCCAACAATTCAAATTGTAAGAGAAGGCGGCTGGCAATTACAAAAATTTGAAGGGGGGGCAATGAATCATTTCTAATAGGGGCTCTTTTGGGTGCATAGTGGAGGGGGGKCATATTTGCATCATCCGTAACTATGCCTATGCATCCAAAAGAGCCCCCCACTTATTGAATCCCAAATGATATGAAATTTTTCAAGCATGTAGAAAACTTGCTTTGAAGATTGAATACGAAAAAGCACCAACGTTTTGGACATTTTTTCATACAATCGTGACCTTGTGAAGTGCAGCTACTCGTTTTTGGAAGGGACAAAAAAAAGGATTTTTGTCAATTCAAACAATGATATATTGCAATCTATGTGGTGGAAGTTTCTGAAATTTTTTCCAAATATTTTCAAACTAGCTTTCTACAAGATCCTATGGTTACATGTGTCCAAAAATGTTTTTTTTCTAAAACTTGGTACTTGTATTAGAAATAGCTATTTTGGAGTTTTTTTGGTGAAAACATTGTCAAAAACATTCAGGGGTTAATCGAAAATTGTCCAAGCAATCATATAGGTGGTTGCAAGAATGGTCTCATGTTTCGTGTCTGGTTTTGCAATTTTTGCGCTCCATACTATGAGTACTATGAAATAGATCAATCACAACCGTTGATTTGAAAAATCAACAACTGAAAGTACCATTATGAATACTTATAAGTACTATATAGTACTATTGAAAAAAAATGATAATTTGTCACAAAAAGTAGAGACAACGGAGTATAGATTAATAATAAATAGAAAATCAAGAACAAATGTGAATCAAAAATTGGCAATTCATGAAGACTTGATGGTGATTAGATTTCACCAAAAAACTGAATTTACAGCCATCTTCAATGTTCAGGATCGTGCATGCAAGGGACCCCTATTTGCACAAACATGGAGTCCATAAATAATTTATTTTTAGATGTTCCTTGGTAGGCACACGCCTCTCTAGTATGGGAATAGCCTACACAAATTTCAAATCTACATCATTAATTTTGGGTACTCCATAGTAATAAAAAACCCTAAATTGCAAAGTGTGACAAATTAGCTAAATTGAAATTTAATTAGAAATTGATTTTATGGATATTTAAAAAAAAATAAGGAATCTAATTACTATCAAGTTAGTCATCTTCAATAAAGTTTCAAGTAAATTGGCTTCATGTTCCAAAAGTTATGTTCGATGGCAACTTCGTCACTTCCAAAGTGACATCAAATAGGACAAGCCATTGTAGCAATCACCTATATATGGTTGCTGTGAAATTTCAAGGTGGTTTTGGTGTAGGCAATTTTATTTCTTTGGCTGTTCTAAAAACTTTTATAGGAAGTTTAAATATTGAAAACTTTTACTTTTCACTAATAAAGATAAATATTTGATTTTTGAAAGGTCTTCAAAGGCATGTATGTACCATTGTGGAAGAATAAGGCTTACAAGTTCTAAGTTAGTTGATTTGAATTTGGCTTCTATAAGTAAAACTTGCCAATTTCACTTGAGTTGAGATCTAAAACAATTGTACTTATTCATTTGCTTTGAAAATGGTCCCAAGGGAAAGAGTAAAGTGTTTTCATGATTTACACCATTGAAAAATTGAACATTCAATTGTTGATTAAGAATTATTTTGAAAATTGTACTTATAAAAAAAATCACATTTTAACAATTGCAAGCTGGATTATGTAATGCCTTTGATAGCTCTTCATTTGAATCTAAGGTTTTCAAAAGTGCATTTAAGTGTGCTAATTGAGTTTTTAGTTGTTCACCTCACCCCCAATCTCAAAAACTCTTATATGCAAATATTCCAAACATTGTAGAGAGCAGTAGCATACTAAAAATAGAATATGCACATTTCTCTTGTTATAATGTCATAACTCTTATGCAATTTTGCACTCAAAATTGCTATCAAAATTGGTAAGCATACTAATAAGCAAGCTCTTTAAAGATCTATTTGGTTAGATTTTGAAGAAAAAACAATTTAATTCATTGGAGATAACTATAAGTCCATGCTCTTTTTTCATATTAAAAACACACTTGGAAAGTCTTTGAGACTTCAAAGTTCATTGGTATCAATTATGTTAGATGTGCATGTAAGCTGACATAAGGTAGAACATCCCATTACTCTCAAATGACCCATAGTAGACACCTAATGACCCCATGACAATTTTTCGAACCATAATCAATGTCTAACTTGACCCCCATGGAGTGATTAGTGACCTCATTAGGAGCACCCTACTTTTTGAGTGTAAATCATTGTAGAAAGTGACTTTTCAGGGCCTTCCACATTAAAAATTATTGTGACTGCTTTAGGTGATTAAGATGAGCATATTGGATATAGTTTTTGTTGGTTATGAGGGAGCCTATTGACTCTTTTGGGCAGATCACTTCAAAAAGTCAATACTAATTCATACTTTGTCTGAAAAATGTAATTTCAATCATTCTCACTATTTCTCACACTTGTCTTTATGTGGAAAAAAAATTGAAAATTTTCAACAATGGCATGAAGGCAGACTCCAAATTCTGACCACAATGGGTTGTTTTACCTTACTCCGATGCGACTTGATTCTCTTTTTTGAGCGGCAATGACATGATTTTGGAATACTTCAATATCTATATAAAGGCTTTAGTTCTTGAAAACCTTCAAGAATTTGACTTCAGATCCTTTCTGTATTGTTCAAGATGCTGTACATGTGTTGTTGGAATAGTGCAAGTTCTAGCTTGATAATTTGTGATCAATCAATAAGATTTTTTCTCTAGAGTTAGATCTTAAAAAAATCGAGTTTACTTAATGATTTGTTTCCAGATTGCTCTAACTTGCAAGGGTAATAAATTGGRTTGGATCGTTGAAAATTGACTGCAAAATTATGGAGGATTGCAAATGCAACTGTCTAATTTTTTGCATAAATTGCACAGCTGCATACAATTTCAATCGCTCCAAGGCAACCAAAAAAATTGAAATAGTCATCAAGGTCGCTGACTAAAACTTAAAATTGTCTCTACTACAAGCAATACATTCAATGGTGATTTTGTTAAAATGACGATGTTCCAGTAGAATGGCGCAACATTCCATTCAAATGACATGGAATATGTCAAAAATGGCACACAAATACCACCATTTGAATGAAATTCACCAAATTGAACATGTACCAACTAGGTTTTTTTAAAAATTTGTAAAAAACACAAGTTGATTCACACCAAGCTCAGCCYTTGAGCTTTATTGGCTGTGTCCAAAAAGACAGAGACTATGGCATCAACTCTTGGTTTTGAAATTCGAGTTTCCAAATCCTATCTACAACCGCATTCACACTCCACAACTAGATTAGGATTGGAGTAGAGATGTGAGGTCCAACTAGTGAATGATTTAACCTATGACAGAGCCTCATGGTTACACCGTTCTTGTTCCAACGAAAGAGGTTCCAACGAAACTAAGAGCGGAAGCGTTGCAACAAACTCTAGAGGAACATCCCAAACCCGGTTTCTACCGCCCCTGGAGTCCCATCGCATATTGATCAAATGTTATGGACACATTCGAGACACTGGAATCATCCTGTCAACGCGGCGCGGGTAGCGCCGTGTTCACAAAATTCGACGACTGATCGGAGGTGTACGAGGCATGCGAGCGCCCTGCTTCCAGCGCAATGGCTTCCCGAAGCTCTCGAACGACATCTTGCATGAACGGTCGGTGCACGCCCTTGGGCTCCACGCTCTGGATGGCGACCTCCGCCACTTTCCACACGCTGTCCATGTTGGGATGGCAGTTCTTCACCACGGGGTCCAGTATGCTGTCGATGTCGCCAGCTTGGAGACAGTTGCGGAACTTCTCGCTGATGTGCTGTTGGGTTTCGTCTTCCASATTGCATTCGATTGGCTTGCGTCCGCASAGAAGCTCCAGYAGAACCACGCCGAAGCTGTACACGTCGGACTTCTCAGTCAAGTTGTTGTTGGACCAGTACCTGCAGCAAGAGAGGGAGGGACGCAAGTTTAGGAGCAGGAAATTAAGAAGGGCAATTGGCCTAGCAAAGAGAAATTTATTTCCCTTTTTGGGTAGGAACAACTTGGGTTCTTCGAGTTGTGCTCAGTAGAGAGTCCGTGAACTAGTCAGGCGTAACATTCATGTGCACAGAGCTCAACAATCACCAAAAGATGTAGATTTGAGATTGGGCGGGCAAGATGGAGAATTTTAGTTCAGCACTTCGAAAACGCTCGACCTTGGGCAATTCAAAAAGCATGCTTCCAACGATTGGGCTAGTTGATGTATGTTAAACTCTTGTTGCCAATTGTAAGAYAACCCCAGGTTGCTTWGYATGTCAGMGTTGCAAWTAGAGGCAGTTATGTCAYKATTCCGTTTCTATGGGCGYCATTTTGGTGGAATTTTCTGCTGGTGAAATRAAMATGACCACAGAATGAAAAWSCGAAAGAGATTCGAATAAATAGTRCAAGTGTGCTTACTCAGGATCCAAGTATCCAGCCGTTCCTTTGACCACGGTGGAGATGTAGGAAGCTTGTCCGGTTTCGGGGCCTAGTTTAGAGATACCAAAGTCGGCCACCTTGGCCAGATATTTGTCGGTGAGGAGGATGTTGCTGCTCTTCACATCGCGGTGAATAATGTTTGGGGTACAACCGCCGTGAAGATACTCCAGCCCCTGGGCAGAGTTCAGAGCAATATCCAGCCGCATTTTCCAATCCAGGGACTCCTCATGCGCCAGAGGAGACTCTGCATTGTCAAGTCAGACCACAGTTAGCAGAATACAACTACACGTTTCGCTAAACGCAAGCCAAATTTATAAAATGAAAATAAAACGGAATAAAATTATAAATAAAGTGCAGCAAAATGACAAGAAGTTAGAACAGTGGATTACAAAAATGGATGAGAACGGGAGTTCCGAACATATGGGCGCGTAGAAATGCCAAATGAAATGTACGGAGCACATTCATTTCAATCGGCAGTTTTGGGTGCACATTCCTTAGTGTTTAGTAATGCATGAAAACATGTACTAAAAGACATGTGCTTTAATATAACTTTGTACCTGATCGCAAACAATAGAAAATCACTATTTTTACACAGCTAGTGCACTTAATGAATCCGAAATTGAAATATGCCCAAAAGTACAAAATTGAAACTATGAAGACTCAGCGTGCTCCGTTACTGGACACCAGATTCCAAGTCGATAGACGGCGTACCATAGAGGTGTTCACGAACAGTGCCCTTGTGCAGAAACTCGTACACCAGCATTTGATTCTTGCTTTCGAGGCAATAGCCCACCAGTGAAACTAGATTCTTGTGGTGCACTCTTGACAGCAATTGTACCTGGCGGGAAACATTTCGAAATTAGGGCTCCCATAAACAAAGCACAGCACATGATTTGGATGTTGTTGGACAGGAGAGAGAGAGAGAGTTAGGGAGTCGATCCCTTACGCTCAAGCGAGTCCAACTCAGATTGCTGACAACCAAACCTTGGCATGGTTATGAGGGAGAAGTCAATAATTAAGAAGTTAAACAACACTAGGCATAAAAATACAAGACGAAAAAAAAAGAAGGAATGGAGTCTGCACCTCATTGTTGAATTCCTGAACCCCTTGCCGGGAATTTGCATCCGAGACCTTGACCGCCACTTCTCGCCCCCCCAGCTTGCCATAGTACACAGGCCCGAATCCTCCTTCGCCAATCTTCTTGCTGAAGTTCTGCGTGGCGGAAGTCAGCTCCGCAAACGAGTAAGCCTTCGCCCCTTGCACGTTCCCGTTTGCCATCGCCACAGCTCCGTTATTCCTTCCGCCATCGCCATTGCTGACCTGGTGGTTGGGAAGCTCCGTGAATTTGTCCGCCTTCGCCTTGTTGCGTTTCCGAATGCAACAGAAGAGAAACAGAAGAGCGCCGGTCAACACCACGCCCAGGATGCCGCCCACCACGCCCGCTATCACACCCGTGTTGGACGACTTCTTGGTGGGACTTGAGGGGGGAATGACTTGAGAATAGTTGCTTACGGGGTTGCCTCGGATGCTGTGTACACAAGCAAGCCAACGCAACGTATGGCTCAACAACTTCTCAAGACAAAGATAAAGAATATGCACATGCAAGCAAATGCACGGGCTCATTATTGGATCAAACCAACGCTGTAGGTTCCAGTCATGCAGCGTGACGAGTGTATCTCCTAACTTTGCAGGATTTGTAACTTTGGCCCATTTTAGTGCTAAGAATTACACACTGGGTTTCTATTCACAGTCTCGCCAACGCAAAGGCTCAATATTGATTGAATCCAACGCTAGAGAATAGGTTTCAATCAGACAGTAAGGTTCCAATTCTAAGTTTACGGTTTCAGTTAGACAGCGAGGTATCAACTTGTACTTTACAGTGTGCGTAAATTTGGCTATTTTTAGTGCTGGAAATTAGGACTTTTCAGTGCTCAGGTGTGTCTATGGTCATGTTCGTTGAAATGGCATGTTTCAAGCATGAAAATTGTGACATTGATCCAAGTGCACAGACACCTAAAACTCAGGCTGGAATAGCGTTGAGGATTTAAAAAAACGTGCCGAGTTCTGGAGATTGGAACAAGAGTTTGACGAAACCGGCGGTTACTAGACCCCTATGGTACTCGTAGGGGTCGGGAATTTGCGAAAGAGAGGAGGTTAAAGTGCTTACTCCAATGCCACCCCTGGCCTTTSCAAGAGTGCGGGAACTGTCCCAGTGAGGTTGTTGTTGGTGAGGATTCTGATCAAACATGTTCGAGAAGAGGAGTGGTTAGTTAAGCTTACATGGCGCTGACATAGAAAAGTACATTTGAATTATAAAAGGCAGRAAATTGAATTATTTATCAATTCTTTTCTCTATGCGTGATATAGTAGACAAGTAGCTATAGACGATCAGCGTGTTAGATTTGAGGTGGCAGAGGATGTGCTTACAGTTCTGTTAATACTGGAAGGTTTCCAAGGGAATCGGGAATAGAACCACTTAAACTGTTATTTGCAAGCTGCCTGCACAATAAGAAGACGAAGGCACATTCAACTTGGAACCCTTTGATTTGGTTTCACTCTTTTCATTAGAATTGCAAGGGCTAGGTCTTGGGCTCAAACACATATGAAAGGAGATGAAAACAAAATTGCAAGGAAGCAATGTCAACAACCTCTATTTATTCTCTCTAGACACCAGTACCATGACTCTAGTATGCCTACCAATTGATTTCATTGCAGAAGGAAAGTACTCTAACCCAACGATTCAGGTGCAAAACACTTACAAAGATTTAAGAGAAGTTAACTGTGCAAAAGCAATGGGAATCTCGCCTTTAAGATTGTAACCATTTAATTTCCTGAAAAATACAACCAACAAGTACTCAATCAGTAATCTTCATCGATGAAAAAAAACACCTGGTGCTTCAAGCAAAACGCTACCCACTCATGCCCAAGCTGAAGCTTGCATCCGACCTTGAACAGAAATGTATCCCTCATCCAAAAGCACTTCCATAGCAGTCTTACACTTTGAGCACTCTCGGAGAAGCTACATCACTGCATGTGATCCAGTCATAAGGGACCGGCAAACACGGGTCCCCAGACCAACCAGTCAACGACAGAGCCGTCTTGATGGTCTCAAGCGCAGCAACTGAACACAAAGGAGAAACACAAACTTCAGTAATTATACGGTACAATCGTAACATGTCCCGCAAAGGAGGGAATCAGCTTCAGGTTCCTAAAATAGACGTAATTCCATTCAAAACCCGGAAACCCTACTCGGAAAACAAGTGGTTGGAAACAAGACTTTGGTCTCAGAATCACGAGGGGATCAATTTAGGAACAGATTGAAGAAAATTGCAAGAAATGCAGCAAATTTTAGAGTGCTCAAATGGGGATTTGACTGACTGGGGATTTGGAGAACTACGCACAGGGGAAATCAAAGTAACAAATTAAAGTGTGTTCAATCGAGACATTCGGCTAAGTTAAATGGAAAATCGACACCCTAAAAATGAAAATGAACGAAATCAATCCCTGAATGACTCACAGAGGTGACACTACGATCATAAAGCCTGACGATCACTCACCGTATCTATCCAGAACATAACTTGCAACAGGTGATTCCAAGTCTCCATTCAGAGATTTACATCGCAAATGGCTTCGATTATTGATAGAAATTCTTAGTCTTTGGAATGGACAACGTGCAAGACACGACTGTAACCACAAGGGAATTTGTGGGTTTCTGATGAGACAGGGAAATTCGCACCCTTTTCACTGTCCATTTGTCAACTTCTCACTTCATTACTGAATGTTTGTGATCATAGGGTATTCAGTTCCTTTTTCTCATACCCGGCATTTTTAGAAAATTTCCACAACTTGACACAGGGTTTCAACATGACATGATTACCTTACGTGTTCAGGAAACAGACTGAGCAATTATTCCGAATTCTTCAGCTGTCCCTCAACCCATTCTCGACCGCTCCTTGGTACACTTCCAAGTGTCTAATAAATGAGCATCTGCAACCAGGTACCGCAACATGTTGCAACAAGTTAATCAATTGTGGACCTTCTCTTTACTTCACAAGGGATTCTGTAGCTGGAACTAACTAAGAGTTCCAAACCCACACTTCACACAATGTGATAGGAATTCAGAATTGAACTACACAAAATAGTGAAATTAGGTTGCCCTCACTAATTTCTCAACATTTGACACCATATAAATATTCACCAATTGTTATTGAACAAGAATGCACTACTTTAGAATTGGGTGTTGTACTAGTACTTGGGACTCATGAACCTCCTTGTGTACAAATGGAGATATGTGTAGAAATATCTGTTGAATTTGATGGCTTGTAAAGGAACTTTCTTAGGGTATGGCAAGCTAATTGTTTAGGCGACCGAATTTCACTGTTCTGTGTAGAACGTGTATCCATGATACCAGGATTCCAAACAGACCCCATGAAGAGAAAATGCTCAAACTGTCTAACGGTAGTCAACTGCACAACATCACAAAAATCACCTCTCGTCTACAGAAGTGAGAAGACAAGGGAATCGAGTGGCGAAACTCTATTTAATGTGCCCGTAATCATAGTATTGTAATCAACAGGGGTGTCCATGTCTTGACGCGAACACCCAGACCGCGTTATCGTCAACCTTCTCTAATAACGTGTCCTGTGTTCTTCTCTCTTGCAGTCACTCGGTTATGTCACAAGGTGCTACGTTCAAGTAACTGAAAAGGATTCTAAACTGTCCGCAAACCCAAGTCCATCTTTCTCATGATCAGGTTTCCGGTTTCCATGCAGCACCATAACTTAGTGTATTCACACCTGATCACAAGGCTCCGAAACCCCATTACTACTCACGTGCGCCTGAACTGTGATATTAAGAAGGACTGCAGTTGGCAGTACACACAGACTGAGCTACTTGGTCCTTGCACTAGACTTTAATAAGTTTGGCAGGTGACACGCCGTGTCAGCCGGCGGTAAACTATCTTCACAGAGCCGACGTGTCCTATCTTACACCGTAATGCAATACTTGCAGGTGGATCTGGGAACTCTCAGTGAGCTACACGGCTAACTTAACCACTTCACCGACTTCTCCGATAAGCGCGTGACCCTCGTTTCCAAAAGTCTCGAAATACCGACTCATTCTGTTGTCTGTCCGAGTGTCCGCGGTCCTTTGTGTCCCGGCAGGCCGCTTGTGGCTGCCGGTCTTGTACCTTACCCTTGCAATGAAACTCCGTTTCATTTGTTTCTAAAAAAAAGTGCAGACTAATTAAAAGTAGGGCGAAAGTATATATTTCATTCATTGTATTAGTTTCTATAAAATAAAAATAATCCATAGCTAATCTGTAAAAATCTCTACAATCTTCTCTTCTGTACAACCTGCAGCTGTCAAGGTACACTGATTCATCCTTGAATGCATGTGACATATTTTACGAAAGTCATTGAACTATTTTGGTATCTCCTGGTATTGACTCTAATTTTTTGCCCTCACTGATAGGATAAAGCAGAGCAATGTCTGGAGCTAGAATTCAATGAAGACCTCTACTATTTTGCTATTGCACCGTGGCTAACCGAAGAACAAAACAAATCAAAAGTACTAGCCAGATGTTGCCACAGATCTCGAACATTGTAGACGACCCCACTCTGAGACCTAAGTTCTCACATATACCGATATCGACAATGTGGGGAAAGCACAATATGGGGACGGCAGCTCAAAGTCTGAACTTCCCGCGTAAGAATATTCTCCGACTTCGAACACTCCGCCCAACAAGGAAGCCTTTCACACGTGAACTCACACAGTCTAAAGAAAAGGCCGACATTCATAGAAAACATATCCTCAAACGAACTCTGTCCGAAACCCGACCCTGTCTAAATGACCATCGTAAAAAACCCAAATCATACTCACACTTACGAAAAACCTTGTTAAACGATGATGGAATTGATCGTCGACACCGGAAACCCCGGAGCCAGCACCAAGCTACAAACGCACTGCCACAAGCAAACCTACCATCTGCACATACCCCCCAAAAGTGCAGTGCACTAACGTTCCTTCCGCAGGAATCCTGATAACCATACCAGGACCAACTCACAGAATCAAACACAAAAGCATCCAAGAGGCTTGAAACAGGCACACAGTGGTGCGTATGCCAGTGAGACCTTGATCACTTCGGTTCTGGTGGCCTATCACTCCCACTGCATGCAACTCTGGCTTTGCATAGCAAAGCGGATCATGCAGTATTTCAAAACTGTAAATAAAGATAAGGTAGAACATTTTATCAGACAAATGATAACGAACAGCTTTTCTAGATCAGCGTTCCAAGCTGTAAAGCCGATGCATGCGAGACATTAAACACCCTCCATCGAGTTCTTGTAGGGTGCAGATGCCAGTCTGCGCGCATGGCAGGCAGGTGAGGTCAGGTCGGTCCTAGTCCCCAGAATTAATCTGCCCAGGGTCGGAGGCTGCCCGGCGGGAAGAGGCGAGATKAATTTCAAAAAACCTCAGTCTCAAGTGATCGAGAGCGCGGTTCCGTGTGTGCGCCGGGGCTGCCATTCCCCCATTTCGATTTCCCATTTCGTACACAGCTCACATTTCCCTCGCATGCTCTTTTTGCTGTGAATCATGCTCCTGAGTCTCCACCCTCATTCCCAGTTCCCACGCCTGCCTGCCTGCCTGTGGATGCTGGTGGAGAAGGTTTTGAATCTGACACGCTAGCTTGTGAATGAGCTCGCTATGACAATGATTCCTCGGGTTTTCTTGAGGGGTTTGGAAACAAATGAACCAGTACATTCCAAAGTTTTAATCGAAGGTTTAACTCTCACGCTTAATTCGATTCCAAAGCTTTCAACTAGTACTCCAGAGCTCTGTAAATACGAGTCCAATTTTATGGGGCTACAACCTTGGTGATAATGCCGAAGAGCTCTTTCCAGCTCCGGAATGCGAGTGGGTGCCAGTCGAAATGGAAATGGCAACGGCTTGGGTTGATGGGGATCTCTTAAGACGTCTTCCCCGTTTTGCTCAGGTTGTCAAGTCTAAATTTAGAACAAAAGTGCCGAATATAATTCTCAAGAATATATTTGAGCAGTTACAGGCACTTCTTGCTCAACCTTGGCGTCTTGATGGTTTATAGACCAAGCTTTTGGAGTTGCATCAGCTTGTGGCGGTTCATTCAACTCTTTCCTTTGTATGCATTACATGGTTTCTAAAGTGCCAAGGTAGTACACAAGGCAGTGATCAGCTTTAAATATAAATGAATTATTTACTATAATCCGAAGATAATTAGAACGTACACCATCAGTATATGGTGACTGCTATGCATTTGTAGAAAGAGGTTCCACGTGGAACCACCTTGCTGATCACAAGCAAGCAAATATACAAGGCAAGGAAGCCCAATGAGCATTACATTGAGCACAAAGCAAACTGGGAACCCTAAAAAGTAAGCCCTGGAAGCATTCCAAGAAACTAAGAGCACATAAATGGGGGGAATTAGCACACCTTKCACATAAATGTTTCAGTACAATTTCTTGGAGCAACTGAACCATGCTCTTGCAACAAACTAAAACATCCAAAACTCGAGTAAACCTAAGCCTCCAGTTATTACCCCAACAAAGGTCCCATCGCATACAAACATGGGGCTGCCCGTACTTGGATAGAGAGAATCAAAGCTATATTACAAAACAATCACTTTTCAACTTTAAATTCCTACAACATCATTGTGTTCGCAAACACAACTCCTTTCAGTTCCTTGTTAACAGGCGAGGCTGCCACCACCACCCCAGCCAAGCATTCATACCAAGCTTCAGGAGCCCTGGAGCCCTGAAAGCCTGGGCGCTTCCAACGAAACTAAGAGCCGCGGGGTCAGAAGCGTTGCAAAAAACTCTAGAGGAACATCCAAAACCTGAGTCCTACTAAAACCTACAGTTTCTACCGCACCTGGGGCCCCATCTCGTATTGATCAAATGACATGGACGCATCCGAGACATTCGAATAATCCTGTCCGCGCGGCGCAGGTCGCGCCTTGTTCACAAAATTCGACGACTGATCGGAGGTGTATGAGGCATGCGAGTGCTCTCCTTCCAGCGCAATGGCTTCCCGAAGCTCCCGAACGACATCTCGCATGAACGGTCGGTGCACGCCCTTGGGCTCCACGCTCTGGATGGCGACCTCCGCCACTTTCCACACGCTGTCCATGTTGGGGTGGCAGCTCTTCACCACGGGGTCCAGTATGCTGTCGATGTCGCCAGCTTGGAGAGAGTTGCGGACCTTCTCGTTGATGTTCCACGCGCTGCGGTCTTCCAGAGTGTTGTCGATCGGCTGGCGGCCACAGAGAAGCTCCAGCAGGACCACGCCGAAGCTGAACACGTCGGACTTCTCAGTCAAGTTGTTGGTGGACCAGTACCTGCAGTAAGAGAGGGTGAGACGCAAGATTAGTAGCAGTAAATTAAGAAGGGCAACACTGGCCTAGCGAGGAGAAAATTGTTCTCTGTTTTGGGAAGAAACACCTTGTATTCGTTGGATTGGAGCATTTGAAAGCAAGAGAACTAGTCAGGCAGGGGGCGGGTGGCGTTTGGGTGCGAAATCTACACCAGGATAGGCATCTTTGCTAAAAGATAGATTGACAGCCTTCAGTGGTCGTAAGCGTGGCATTTATGTGCCCAGAGCTCGACAATCAGAAGAAAGTGTAGATTTGAGGTTGCACTAACTGGGTGGAGGGTTTTAGATCAGCAATTCAAAGCTGCGTTTAAAGCTGCGCCAGTTTCTTGTTGGAAGGTATGCACATCTAAAAGAGTCCAAAAAAGCATGCCTCCAACAATCTAGCTAGTTGAGTTCCGTTAAACTCTTGCTGCGAATAGAAAGAGAAAAAGAACACCAGGTTGCTTTTCATGTCAGAGTTGCATTTAGAGGCAGTTACACTATTCCGTTTCCATGGGGGCCAATCTGGTGGAAATTTTCTGGTGAAATGAACATTATGAACATCACCATAGAATGGAAAATTGAAAGAGATTCGAATAAATAGTGCAAGTGTGCTTACTCAGGATCCAAGTATCCAGCGGTTCCTTTGACCATGGTGGAGACGTGAAAAGCTTGTCCGTCTTCGGGGCCGAGTCTGGAGAGACCGAAGTCAGCCACCTTGGGCACATACTTGTCGGTGAGGAGGATGTTGCTGCTCTTCACATCGCGGTGAATAATGTTTGGGGTGCAACCACCGTGAAGATACTCCAGCCCCTGTGCAGAGTTCAGAGCAATATCCAGCCGCATTTTCCAATCCAGGGGCTCCGCATGCGCCAGAGGAGAGCCTGCATTGTCAAGTCAGACCACTGCTATCAGAATCGCTTCGCGAAGCGCAAGCCAAATCAAAAATTTGGATATAAAACGAAATAAAATAGAGTGCAGCAAAATTACAAGAAGATCAGAGGATTACAAAATGGGTGAGAATTTGTGTTCCAAACGCATGTGCACCCAGAATTGCCAAATGAAATATACGGAGCGCAGTCGTTTCAAGGGGCAATTCTGGGTGCACATTAATTAGTACTTAGTAAACATATATTATAAAACAAGTCTCAATGTAAATTTGTACCAGATCGCAAACAATAGAAAATCACTATTTTTACACAGCTAGATCACTTAATGAATCCGAAATTGAAATATGCTCAAAAGCACAAAATTGAAAACATGAAGACTCAATGTGCTCCGTTATTGGGCAGCAGATTCCATAGACAGCATACCATAGAGGTGTTCACGAACAGTGCCCTTGTGCAGAAACTCGTACACCAGCATTTGATTCTTGCTTTCGAGGCAATAGCCCACCAGCGAAACTAGATTCCTGTGGTGCACTCTTGACAGCAATTGTACCTGGCGAGAAACATTTCGAAATTAGGGCTCCCATAAACAAAGCACAACAAATGATTTGAATGTAGCAGGAGAGGAGAGAGAGAGAGCCGAACCAGTAAGCTCAAGCGAACCCAACTCCGAATGCTGACAACCACGCCTTGGTATTGTTATGAGGGAGAAAACATTAATTAAGAAGTTAAACAAGACTAGCCATAGCGGAAAAAAAGAGAAGGAATGGAGTCTGCACCTCATTGTTGAATTCGTTTACTCCTTGCCGAGAATTAGCATCCGAGACCTTGACCGCCACTTCTCGACCCCCCAGCTTGCCGTAGTACACAGGCCCGAACCCTCCTTCTCCAATCTTCTTGTTGAAGTTCTGCGTGGCGGACGTCAGCTCCGCAAACGAGTAAGCCTTCGCTCCTTGCACACTCCCGTTCGCCATCGCCACAGCTCCGTTGTTCCTTCCGCCACCGACATTGTTGACCTGGTGGTTGGGAAGCTCCATGAATTTGTCCGCGTTTTCCTTCTTGCGTTTCCGAATGCAACAGAAGACGAACAGCAGCGCTCCGATCACCACCACGCCCAGGATGCCACCCACCACGCCCGCTATCACACCCGTGTTGGACGACTTCTTGGAGCTCGTGGAACTTGAGGGGGGAATGACTTGAGAACAGTTGCACACGGGATTGCCTCGGATGCTGTGTGCACAAGCAAGCCAACGCAACRYATRGTTCAATAACTTCTGAAGCCAAGGCTAAAGAAGACGCGCATGCAAGCAAACATAAGGGCTCATTATTGGATCAAACCAACGCCACAGGTTCCAAGCAGGCAGCGCGCCTAGTGTATCTCCTAATTTTACAGTCTTCGTAATTTGGCCCATTTCAGTGCTAAGAATTACACACGGGTTTCCCATTCACAGTCGCGCCGACGCATACTGGATGAACCCAACGCTAGAGAATAGGTTTCAATCAGACAGCGACGTATCAACTCGTACTTTACAGTATGCGTAAATTTGGTCATTTTTAGTACCGGAAATTAGGACTTCTCAGTGCTCAGGTGTGCCTGTGGTAATGTTTGCTGAAATGGCATGTTTCAAAGCATAGAAATTGTAACATCATGAAACTGAGCATAAAGAAACTCAGACCGGTTTAGATTTGTGGGTTTTAAAAACGTGCCAAATTCTGGAGATTTGGACGAATCTGAATGATATTAGAGTTGTAAGGGACTCGTAGGAGTCGGAAAATTGCCAAAGAGAAGAGGTTAAGGTGCTTACTCCAACGTCAGCCCTGGCTTTTGCAAGGTTGCGGGAACTGTCCCAGTGAGGTTGTTGTTGTAGAGGATTCTGAGCAAACATGTATTGGAAGTGGAGTGGTCAGTTACATGGAGCAGAGTTAGGAGCTTCTTTCAGGAGCAGAAGATAAGTACACTGGAATATCAAAAGGCAGGAAATCGACTTATTTATCAATTCTTTGATCAGTACACTAAATAGTGAAATTAGGTTGCCTTTGCAATTAGGTTGCCTTCCTCCAAGAAAGTGACTGTAAAAGCCATCAAAGTCAAAAAATATTTCTACAAATACTTCTATTTATGCACATGGAAGTTCATGAGTTACAAATACACCAATTACTAATTTAAAAGTAGGATATTTTTGTACATTAGCCATAAATACTTTAATAGTGTGGCATGTCGAGAAATTAGTGAGGGGCAACCTAATTTCACTATTCAGTGTAGCTATAGAAGATCAGCATGTCAGATTTGAGGAGACAGAGGATGGACTTACAGTTCTGTTAATGCTGGAAGAGTTGCCAGGGAATCAGGAATAGAACCACTTAAAGTATTATCTGCAAGGTTCCTGCATAACAACAAGGCAATGACACAGTCAACTTGGAACCCCTAGATTTGGTTTCACTCTTCAGRTATCAAGACTAGTGCTCTGTGATTGGAGCCGCAATTACAGTGAAATCTCTACAATACTTTTGAGATTCTAGGGCTCAGAATTGCAAGGGCTAGGCTTACATACAAATAACATAGAAATTGCAAGCAAACAATGACAACCCCTATTTATTCTCTCTGGATACCATTACCATGACTCTGGTATGCCTACCAATTGAGTTCATTGCAGAAGGAAAGTCYCCTAATCCAACATTTCGGGTTGCAAAACACTTACAAAGATGTAAGAGAGGTTAACTGTGAAAAAGCAACGGGAATCAAGCCTGTCAGATTGTAACCATTTAAATTCCTGAAAAATACAACCAACAAGTATTCAATCAGTGATCTTCAACGACGAAAAAACCCTGGTGCTTCTAACAATTTAAGCGGCTGCCTATGCCCAACTGAAGCTGACGCCTGCATACGACCTTGAACAGAAATGTATCCCTCATCTAAATGCAATTCCATAGAAGTCTTACACTTTGAGCACTCTCGGAGAAGTGTCAGCACTGCATGTGATCCAGTCATAAGAGACCGGCAAACACGGGTCTCCAGACCAACCAGTCAACGATAGAGCCGTCTTGATGGTCTCAAGCGCAGCAGCTGAACACAAAGGAGAAACACAAACCTCAGTTCACAATCGTAACATATCCTMAACATGTGACGGGGGAACAGCTTCTGGTTCCCCAAAGAGACTGAGGTAATTGCATTCAAAACTTGAAAACACTACGCAGCCTGGACGAGTAATTGGAAACAAGATCTTGGTCTCACCAGGGTGTCAAATTAGATTAAAAAGAACGAAGAATTGCATAASAAATTGCAAACTCCCACACACCCCTGTTTCTCACTACCGTTCAAATGGGGGAGAGTGACCTACCATCATCGGCATTAGTAGGAAGTGTCAATACCGGAAACTTCGCAAACAGTTCGGCCCCACCGACAAGGGGACCRTCAGGAGTCGGAGGATCAGTTGGACTGAGGGTCACGGCCGACGTGTCCGTAATTGACATGTTTCTCCAATAAAACACAAGGGCCTTGTTGACACCCCCCGACTGAGTATAAATATTGATCAGGGTGTCATTACGTGGAGTCTCACTTGGAACGCTGACACTGAACTCCCTGGAAGTAGCGGTCGCGGTGGCTGAAATCTCGGCGAAGTACAAGTAATACACGCATGCGATAGGAGTGGCAGCAGTTCCGTAAGGGTAAGGTATAACAAGGTTGGAGAGGTTATTCGTGGTTATGGCGGTTTGCAGCACTGCTTGCGGAGGCATAATTCCCAGATTCCGACCATCCATAGGCGATGTTGTCGATATTGGTGTTGTTCCAGCTATGGCTGTTGGACTCCATTSCCGGTCATATGCATCATCTGGATATCTGCATTTCATACACACAATTAACGTTTCCCAAAGCAGATCAAGAGCTTGCCCTGTTTGAACAACCACACACACCTTCCGGCTCTAAAACGAGTTCTCGAAAGAGCTTCCAGCACTAGTAAGAGTTCTGATGTGTGTCTGTGACTCTGRTACGAACTCTCACTGATCATRTAAGAYCAACAATCACTAAACGAAATTGAMGTTTTCTGGCCTTGTGTTCATTCTTCACCGACGGTACGTAGAACCTGGAGCTTGTCGGCAGAGAGCACACTCACCTCAACCTCGTGACCCCCCCGAAGTCTTGCCGAATCACCGATAGCAAGAAATTCCCKTCATCGAGCCACGGCAGGTCATACGCCGCAGGATCCAACAGCCTCAACTCAATCGATGACACAAATGGCGTGGTCAATGACTTCGAGTCCTGATAAAAGCATACCGACATAGTCGTCTGCTCCAGCCCCACTCTCCTCACATGCTCCCTCCGAGTGATATCCGTCGCTCCAGTCAAATCAACAGGAAGCATCTCCGTGGCATCGATCGCCATGTTAAACACGGGCGACTTACTGAGCGCATCATAGTTCCCATACCAGAACGTCGCAACGATCAAGTACGTCTGGTTGACCACCACGGGAAGCTCATAGCAAAACTTCTTCCGAGCGTCTTTGAAATAACGGAGTGTTTGAGCCTCCGTGTTGTTGGCGGTGGTGGTGCCTCCTGGGACAGACTCCACGTTGGTGCCGACTGAAGTGTAGTTGGTGTCGGGGACCCAGTTGATACCGCTGATGGGGTCGGTGTAGGCGGTGGTGGTGCCGCAATCGATGCTGAGGAAGTTGGCTTGTGAAGGGCCGGACTGAGCGAAGACTGATGGCGAAGTTAGGGTTAGGGTCGCTGCTACTACCAGTGTGAGAACAAGSAAGGGCGGCGAGGGCCGCGTCATCGTGGATAAGCAGATCAAGGTTGCTGTTTCTCCTGCTTGCACAAACAGAAATGGATTAGAGCATGGTCTGTTAGATAAGCGCTGAGATTAAGCTAGAGCATGAATTGTAGGGCATGTCGTTGAAAGTAGGCAATTCAGAGCGGCATTGTTGCGATATTCGAAATCAAGAGCTCTGCAATCTAAGGTATTGAACGTGAACAGACACTGTAATGTCGTCCACGGTTAAGCTCTGAGTTTCCAACGACTAGTGCATCAATTGCCGTGAAATTCGTTGAAATGGTGCAATTCAGAGTAGCAATTGAGACGTTCAAGTGCAAACAATTCGAAAACCGAAGACCTAGATCAAGGTCTTACATGCCCATCGGAGTAAGTGCCAGATTTATCGAATTTGACGACAAGTGGAGACGGTAACATCGGACTGAAATATGGTAAGAATTCCTGTGCGCTCTGAAAGTTTTTGACACCATTGAACAGGTAGGAAAGATTTTGTGGTGTCAAGCTGGAAATTATACGGATTCAACAATTCAAACGAGTGTACAAGGAGCTCATATTGGATCCTCAGTGAGTGCAATCTCAACTTTCTGCATCGAGAAATGCAGCAAATTTAGAGTGATTGAGGATTTGACTCACTGGGGATTTGGGGAACTACTCACAGGGATATCGACGTACTCAACTCATGTTAAATCGAGACATTCCGCTAATGGAAAGTCGAACCACAAAAAAAAAGAATGAACGAAATCAAACGCTGAAAGACTCGGGCAGCCTGACAACGACAACGGAGAGGTGACACTACGTTCATACAGCCTGACGATCACTAACCGAGTATCTATCCAAAACGTAACTTGCAACAGTTGATTCCAAGTCTCCACATGGAAGTTTACATTGCAGTAAGTCGGCTTCGGCTATCAATGGGAATTCTTAGTCTTTGCAATGGACAACATGGAAGAGACGACTCTAACCACAGGGGAATTTGTGGGTTTCTGATGAGACAGGAAATTCGCACCCTTTTCACTATCCATTTTTGTCAACTTCTCAATTCATTACTGAATGTTTGTGATCATACGGACCTATTCAGTTCCTTTTTCTCAAACCCGGCATTTCCAGAAATTCCCATAACTTAACACTCGGTTAATTTCAACATGACATGGTTACTTACCTTTCGAGTTCCGGAAACAGACTGAGCTCTTATTCCGAATTCTTCAGCTGTCCCTCAACCAATTCTCGACCTCTCCTTGGTATACTTCCAAGTGTCATGAGCATCTGCAACCAGATACCGCAACATTTTGCAACAGGTTAGTCATTTGTGCACCTTCTCTACTTAAAAGGAATTCTGTAGCAGGATCTAACGAAGAGTTCAAAACCCAGGTTTCTAACACTTCCTGAAGATAAAGCAAAATGTTGAACGAACTCACAACATTTGCTCCTAAACCCCATTACAGGTAGAAMCTTTCATATTTGTAACCTCCCACAGTGCAAACCTTGCAGTAAAAGAGTTTATAGGCAGTAGGTGGCCTATGCACATGATGCAAGACAAAAAGATACATGGCCTATGACCTCTTTAAATTTAAAACAAGTGGCCCTAGTGCCTCAGTCTCTAAATGCAATAAATCTCTCTTAGTGCAAAGTCCCAACACCTTGCACTAAGAGAGGTTCTACCTGTACTTTACTAATCACGTGCTGCTTGAACTGTAATATAAAAAGAACTGTTTTACGGTAGTACACAAACTAAAGGTAGCCACTTGTACCACTTGGTCCGTGCAATAGACTTTAGTCTAAGCTCACTGCCGGCTGACATAACGTGTAGCCTGACAATTTCACATAACCGACGTGTCCTGTACCGTACTGCAAGAATAAGTTGCAGGTGAATCTGGGACCTCACAGTACTACTGTACACTGCTAGTTAGTAGCCACTGCACCGACTTTATCCGATGAGCGAGTTACCCTCGTTTCCAAAAGTTTTGAGATGCCGACTAATGAAAGTAGGGCGAGAGAAATTTTCTAATTCATGGTATTAATTTTCAAAAGAAACAAACTAGTCCACAGCAAATGAGTAAGCCTCTCTACAATCTTCTCTATTAGACAATCTCCAGTTGTCAAGGTACACTGATTCATCCTTGAGTGCATGCGACGGTAATTCACGAAAGTCAAACTATTCTAGTATAGTGCAGGTCGAAGTGTGAAACAATAGTTTATTAAGATGATTAATTTTGCTCCCTCACTGACAGGATTAAGCGGAGAAGTGTCATCAAAATTTGAAAACCTCAACGAATTTGCACCGTCGCTAACAGAAGATCAGAATGAATCAAAGTAGCCAAATGTTGCCACAGATCTCTAGCATTGCAGACGACCCTGGCACTCTTAGACCTTTCTCACATATACCGATCTCGACAATGTTGGGAAACCACAATATGGGGACGGCTGCTCAAAATGTGAACTGCCAGCGTATATGCAGTCACAACAACGAAGCCTTTCACACGTGAATGCACAGACTGACTAAACACCGACACTCGTAGAAAACATGTCCTCTAAAGAACTCTGTCCGAAACCCGACCCTGTTTGAATGACAATCGTAAAAACCCAAAACTCATACTCACACTTACAATGCCTCCTCCTCCTAAAACCCGTGTACATCGATGATGGAAACACCAGATCCAGCACCAAGCTATACACGCACTACAACAAGCAAAGTAGCAAACCTGCCCTCTACATATCCCCCAAAAAATGCTGTGCACTACCATTCCTTCCGCAGGATCCTGAAATCCATTCCAGGACCAACTCAAAGAATCCAAGAGGCTTGAAACAGACAAGCAGTGGTGCGTATACCAGACCTTCGATCGCGCAACATTCGTGAACCTTGGTCACTTCGATCCTCGTGGCCTATTACTCCCACTACAACTCTGGCTTTGCATAGCAAGGGGGATCACTGTTTTCTAAAACTGTAAATAAACATATGGTAGAACATTTCCTAGTCAAGTGATAAGCGAACAGCTTTTCGAGCTCGGCGTTGCAAGTTGTCAACGTGCCACTCCAGCATTCAACCCGTTGACATGGTAACTGCTACCACTACGAATGCATCAACTGAAGGTGCTAAATCACGAACTTACCGATTCTCTACAGTAGAGAGAGAGAGAGAGAGTTCGGGCACCGCGCTGGCGACTAGATGATGGTGCTGCCCTGCCCCTGGAGGTGGAGGTGGTGTTGAAAAGCTGCTTCCAGCCAGCCCCGGAATGCAAGTGCCTGGGTGCAAGTTGAAATGCAAATTGCAACTTGGCAACGGCCTGAGGTGATGGGGATCTCTTCTTCTTCCCCGTTCTGCTCAGGTGTCAGGTCTAAAGTTAGAGCACTCTTTGATCGAACTAATCTGATGCAGATTCGTACGGGAATTCATTGCTATTAATGGTCGGCATAACATGTTGCAGAACTACTCGATCGGTTGCTGGCGAAAGCATCGGCGGGTTTCTGGCTTTGGATCTGTGTGAACGTTGCTAAACTATCGAGTGGGGTCCTGCTGAAACGACGGAGTGCGGTAGAAAATATGGTAAGCCGGAATCCATGCAGTACATCCAAGTACGACGGTGATGAAATTAATGTAGTGATGAGTTGTGCTGTAGAATCTCCAACAATGTAACTAGCACAGTGACTTTGGCCCTCTACACTGAATAGTGAAATTAGGTTGCCCCTCACTAATTTCTCTACACTTCACACTATATAAATATTTACTGTATATGTACAAGAATGCACTTTGAATTAGTTATTGGTGTAGTTGGGACTCATGAACCTCCATGTGTAGAATTGAAAGTATTTGTAGAAATATGTGTTGACTTTGATGGCTTATAAAGTAACTTTTTTGGGGTAAGGCAACCTAATTGTAAAGGCAACCTAATTTCACTATTTAGTGTTAGATCTTTGCTGAGGCCCTTGAGGGACGAGTAGTACTGTAGTAACTGGTTAGCCGAGGAAGGCTATATTTGCACCCTATGATTGAGGCAAGTCGGTATTAATAGGGAAACGCGTGAACTGGCAGCACTCCTTTTAGACCGACGGATTTCATCGATCATCCCATCCATTCATCCATCCAAAAGCATGACCGGCTGATCCACTCAAGTGGGCCGACTTCACTTTCATCCTGTGCATCGAAGTCAACGCAAGTCCTCGCATCTGAGAGGACTTGGAGGGCGCTCGCTCCGTGGGGTGCTTCCTAAGGTGCTTCTGAGAAGGAGGTCTATGATTTCCACTTTGAATCCGTTGTTAAAAATTAAAATTAAAAAAAAAAGCGTATGCCTGGAACAAGACAAGCGCCACACTAGAAAAAGCCACCAATAAGAATAGATTCTTTAACGATTTGACAAGCAAAGGTGCGGAGGAAAAATTAAACAACTTGGGTTGTCATTTGTTTTGGGGGGTTTGAGTGTGTGTTTTTGGCATATTCAAGCATTTGGGACACTTCAAGAAGTATTAGACTAATCAAGCCTTGGCATTTACTCCACAAGTGACACCACCGCTAGTAGTGAGGGGTTTGGTTTCCCCTATCAAATCAAATGATTGTACTAAGACTATAGATACGGGAAGGAATTAAATTGTGGACCTCATGGGCCTAACAACTCCAATAAGCTCAACTATTTCTAGATATCCCTTGGAAGGAATTTATCAACGTTCCAGCTAACCTTTACGTTATCTAGGTACAAAATCAATACAAGCACCCATTCATTTGGATGAAAAATTGAATTAGTACAATGGATAAGCCCATAGATCTAGTTTATACTTAGGCAAGATTTGACGATTTAAGCACTCCTATTGAATGATTTTTGTGATTTTGAAATTGGTCAATGGTTAGACCTTGGTAGTAGCAACATCCAAGTTACTTTTTAGAACTTGTCTCTTCTCTTTTTTAAATGTGTCACCCTTATTCACTAGAATTACTCGAACTTATGTTTCTATTTTTTTAATATCCTACTAACTCCTAAAGGACAACTTGATTGGTCAATGCTATTTGGAAGTTTGGTTAGATATCAATAAATCATTTTATAATGGATGCCATTAAAGAAATTGGACTACAATGCATTTGTGTTAGGTATCTAAGCTTCATGAACATGTAATTTGAGTTACAATCAAGTTTACTAATAAAAATTTATTGGGCCAAAAAAATAGTGAAGGGTGGGAAACAACTCCTCTTTAGGGCCACCATTGCAAATATTCAATAAAATTTACTATTAAAGTGATTGGAAGCAATTTGAGGGGCAAAATAGTCAAAATTGGCTAATAAATATGCATATTGACACATTGCTTAGTACATTATTTGCATTGGAAAATTGCATCAGTAGACTCCGTTACAACAAGTATGAAGTCTTATATGAAGTGCATCCAAAATGGTCTATTAACTCATCTTACCCCCCAAAGCCGAAAGCATATTTTGAACAAAATTTGTGGAAATCAATCAGTTTTTAGGGCACGGTTGCTAGCATGTGAGCACAAGATCTTAATCCCACAAAATTAAGAGCCTAGGCTTTTATGTTATTGGTACCTATATTATAAGTATCTTCCTTAGTTATAAGATATTTATATTATAAGTGTCTATGTTGTAGGTACCTATGTTATGAGCAACTTTCATGGTTATAGAATGTTTATATTATAGGAACCTTCCATGGTTATAGTGTATTTATATTATAGGTACCTATGTTACAAATACCTTCCTTGGTTATAGGATACTTATATTATAAGTATGTATGTTATAAACACCTTCAATAGTTGTAGAATAACTACTTATACCTAGGCTCAAGGCTTATAGGCACATATTTCTAGGCTCACATGCTAGCATAGTTGCTTTTTAAGGCAACAAGGAAAAAATTAAAAAAAACATTTTTTCTTTCAAAATCAATTATAGAAATTTTATTCTAAATGTCCATAGGAATGCGTGGAAAGAATTTCAGAAACTTTGACTACATGGATTGAAATATTAGAACATTTGAAGTTAGAAAAAAAGTTTTTTTTAACCTTGCCTGACAAAGCCGAAAGACTTTAACACCTCCTAGAGTGAGATTTTTACACCACATAAGGTCATTTTTGACATTTGCATCTTCAATCATGTAAGTTGTATGCTTTCCAAATTTTAAAAGTAAAGGAGGAGTTTTGCACATGCTACCCAATTAAAAGAAAAAAAAGCTTAGGGCATCATAACTTTTGATTTGGGCCCTCAATCACAAAAAGAATCAAACTAATACTAAGAGGATATATGTTCATAGCTTAAGTCAAAACTTTGTGAACAGTTGACCAAAATTGACTTCATAGGAACCTATCCAATTTTTCAATTGTCCATTCTATGGACAATTGATCTTAGGGGTTAAATGGTTACAGTATTTTCCTAAAACAAACATTATTCATTCCATTGAAATAGTCTGATTTTATAACTATTTTTCACCAGTGAAGCTAACAATTCTACTTGGCTACAAACCCATGCCATAACTATCACTCAAAGCGCTTAGCATGGCTATTATTCATTCCACTATGCACCAAAAAGTGGCAAGCAGCCTTGTGCTTGCCACCCCTAGTTGCCATTTCCTCCCCTCTCTAAAAAAAAACATTGATAGGCCATTGATTTTTTTGTTGTCCATTTATGAAAAATGTTTTTGTTGACAAAATGTTGTCCATTTCTGAAAAAAATAATCTAAGTCGTCCAAATATGAATCCAAAATACGGTACCAAATACAGATATGGATACTAGGTATATGGTTTGATTACAGTACCAAATACAAGATACGGATATGGGATACGGATTTTGTACTTAATTGTCCCATATTGATTGTCCATGATATAGGTTCTCAAAATTACAAGTACTGGGGAGGGGCATTAGAGGAGATTTCAGCCCCCTGGAGGGCTGTGAGTTCCCAGACTGCGGGAACTTGTTCGCAGGGGGCCGCAGCGTCTTGCAGACGTGGAATGGCAACTTCCACGTCGGAAAAAAATAATTTTTTTTTTCTGTTTTTTTTTTGCATTTCAAGAGTAAAACTTTTTTTTTTTTTTTTGAAATTTTTGAAATTTTTTATCGGGAACAGCCGTTCCCCGAAAAATTGCAGGGGGACAGTTCCCCAGCAGCTGCTTGAAACGGCCCTCCAAGGGTTCGAAAACTCCTTTAATGAGGGTGGGGGAGGGAAAGAATTAATTAATTAAATTTTTGAAACCAAGGGGAAGGGTGGGTAATTTATTTATTTTTTAAAATAAAATAAAAAAACTGGGTGCATTGTGACACAAAGTGTCACTATGCTATGCACCTAAAAAAGGCAAGAACTACCTGCATAGTATACATTCCATAGTGGCCCGCATCTCATATATATCTATTTTAGGATAATTGAGTAATTGCAATGGCACCATTTCCAATAGCTTGAAATGGACTTGATCTCTTAAATGGACCTACCTAAGGTTTGATGACCTAAAATCAACCTCATTTTTGTTGAGACTTCCATAGTTGGATCCAATTCCACTCCATTCCATCCTAATTTAGTGAAAATTGTAGTCCAATTACAAAGAGGCATCACCTAATTGCCACCTATTTCTAAAAGTGATCCCTATGTTTGACAATCCAATAAATTTTGGGTATTTCTATTTCAAAACTTTGAAAATTTATAGTTTATTCATACAATATCCAAAAAATGCTAAAATAAATTTGGCAATGTCTTTTGTCCAGCAGCCAAACTTAAATAGTTTCATAATAGTGAAGCATGCTCAAAATACTCACAACCATCTTCAAGGTGTTTTTCATTTTTTTCTCATTTTTTATGAAGTGCCAAAGTCATGATATTAAATGTTATCGTGGTGCTCCTAATTTGTGAAATGCATTCACATATTGGGTAGAAGAAATCAAACTAGCACATATTGGCACATATCCATAATTCTATTTACATCCAAAATTTGGCGATTTTTTTGGGTGCAAATTGGCTACAAATCGCCAAAAATAAACCAACTGTCTTCAAGTCAATTTCACTTACAGCATACGATGGAGATATGACTGATTCGACCTACCCTGCAGTCCTCAATCTACTGTAGTTCTCAATCCCGACATGGCCTCAATCCTATCCATTCAGGTTCTCAATCCGGGGTTCTTCTCCTCCGATTGTGCCGTTTCTGTCCGGCAACACTCGCTTCGCAGCTGAAGACTGGCGATGGCGATGGCAGAAAACGTACCGTCCACGCCTGTGACCGTGGGTTTAGAAAATTGCGTGAACTATCAATTCCTCGTCTATGAGTATTTTCGGTGAAATCCCGAGCTCTTTCTGAGACACCTTCGGCGGATACTTCGGGGAGCAGGGAATATGTGATGGTACTTAAAGAAAAGCGAGGCTTGTGCAGAACGAGCAGGAAGGTGAGTGTAGGAGAATCAGACCCGGGATTAGGGATTCTGTTTTGAGTTGTTTTATCGGTCTGTTTTTTTGAGCTGTGAACGAGGCCATGGACGAGCATGGCGAGGCAGGGGCGGCTCGAAGAGCGTCCGGACGGGTTCGGAARGTGGCGCCCAAGGTCGGGGCGGCTCTCCAGGACACGAATATGCGTGCGCAGGTGCACTCCTGTTTTCTACTGTTGAAATCTCATGAGTAGGTGCTGCACGAACCGAATTAGGGTTTGGGGGCTCGAGCGCCTGGATACACTCAGCCCAGCTGTTATTGCCGCGATGAGATTTTAGATCTATTGTTTAGGCAACGGAGAAAGTTCGCTTGGTGATTCATCTCCTAATCAGAAGCCCGTAGCTCTCCATCTGTTTTTGTAGTTCTATATTAGGTTTTCGATTCTAACGCAATTAAGAATGCCTTGCATTGATACCATTTGCGAAATTTGCAAGGGTTCGAGGCTTTAATTTTACATGATCTAAATCCGACACAAGTTGAGTTCTGTTGTTGAAGTGGTGTACTTTTTCAGTATCAACAAGGACTGGTTGTGCAAGATTTGGGTGTGTCGCATGTAGGTGGATGTTGTTATTAGGTGTGCCTATTCCTCTAAACCAGAAATGTGTGTAGTAGCTCTCTCTTTTGAGAAGGAATATTTTCTCTGTGGGGAAGGTAGAGAGCTGAAGTAAAGGGTTGCAGGCAGCAGCAGCTCGCTTGGAGGCTTTGGAGAAGGACAATGTCTTGTATGAGGCAGTCGAGATCGAGGAAGACGAGGAAGCCTCCATGGACGAAATGGACGATCGTAAGTGCGGAATCTTGTATTGTTTTTGGATTTTGTGACGCCAATATTGTCACCAAGCATTTTCACCCCGACAGCCTTTTTTTTAGCAAATTCTAGCCGACTTTGTAGTGGAGCAACTAGACTTGTTTTATCGACGTTCACCTTACTTCACAGCTATGAGTTTTTGAGTTCGTAGTATATGTCAGATCGGTCGTGATGTTTACTAAGCTAAATTGAAAATCTATGATGCTGCATGTACCAGGGCCTACACAGAAAAAGGCTCCCAAGGGCTCCAAGCGAAAAACTAGGCAAGCTAGAGCACAGGAGCGAGTAGCTTCGGCAAAGAAAGCTCCAAGAAACTTCTTAGATCTTCTGCACGAGGTATTGTATCTCCACTCCATGTCCACTGCAATCGTTGACTTGTCCATGTTGCTACAACTCTTTTTTGCCTTCTCAATCTCTATTGCCCAAGCTAGAAATAGAAAACTAATACCGGTAACTGATTACAGTAACTATCAAAATATAATAAACTACAGTAGTAGCTTTGAAAGTGAACTTTCTATTTATAGCCTATTCACTTACGGGTTGAATGATATATCTCAAATTTTTTCTGTGAAAATCGATTTGGTTTCTTTTTCTCTTTAACCTTCTTTTGGGTGGATGTTTCACACTTAATCGAGATCTAGTCTGATATGGCGCTCCTAAGCTATTAGACAACCCCCCCTGTGTTGAACAATCGTGAACAGCTTATTTTTTGAAGTTCAATGAAGTGTAGTTCTCGGATTGGAGACTCAACTAATGGAGAGTTGTGTGACAATATACAGGCCAATCTGGAGTCGTTACCGCCCAATGCACCGTCTTACTTGCGGGCAGCTGTTGGACCTCCCAGTGTGGGTGCACGCCGGCATTTCTGCAGTGTTTGTGGCTACCTCGCCCCCTATACATGTCCTCGATGTGGTGCACGCTTTTGCTGCTCTCGATGTCAAACATTGCATACTGACACCCGATGTCAAAAGTTTTTAGCGTAGTTTTTAGTCTTTTTGTAACATCGTAGGTCACAGCTCTTCCTTMTTTAGTTTTTTAGATTCAGATGCGATTGTCCTTTTAGTTGTTGGAMAGTAAAACTAGTCAACTGTCACTCGGACAGCATGGTCCCTCGAAATGGAAGTGATCATTGTAATTATCTGCCCAGGGATCTCACCCTTCAAGTTACAAAAGAGAACCAAATACTGACAGCTTCGTATGTCCTTGAGCTCCTTCGACCTTTCATGTTCTGCAGGAGAGATGTTTATGCAAACTTATCAGGGTATTCAGAAGTGGAAGTTTGGATTGGAAGCCTGCTGACACTTAGAATATGGTTCCACTTCATTGCTTTTTCTCTARTGGTGCGCCTCTTAGCTATGAGGGTGTTCTGTGCATTCGTCAATCCTGAGAACCGAACGCTTAGGCTGTGTCAAAGTGAGAGGAAGGTAAAATGACAAGGCGTAAGTGAARGTCGACAACAGCACTACAAAACCCCATGCCAAGAACTGGTGCAAGAAGAAACGCTTCCCGGATGCATACGACCACAGAAGACCACCAACCGCAGGTCCAACAGCTCGGAAGAAGCTGCATAAACTATGGCTCAGCCCAGTGACGGCACCCATGTTCTCAGAGGCTGCGGAGTTGCTGACCAGGATCAAGACTCCTGTGAACATGGAATTTACTAATATTTATAAATTTTGGGAAGTACCACGAGCTGCAATCAAATTTGTAGATTATGGCGACATCATTATACAAAGAATTTGGAAAGAATCAACAATATCCACGCTTTCATCCACTATACCATCTAAACGATTACAAAAACTAAATTTGTAGTGGCGGAGTTGTTTGGCAAATTCATCCCTCTAGATATAGGAATTGGCAATAGGATATTCTAAATCAAATTTGAGGTAAGGAATAGTGTTGGGTGAGGATGGCATCATAAGACTTGTCTAGTGAATTTCCCTTACACACACTACTGTGTGTTTGTGAGTTTTGATTTATTACTTAAACCAAATTTAATTGTGGCTAAGCTTAGTGAAGTTTGAATGACATTCAAATATTGAATACAAATGCTATAAAATTATTGAAGTCAATATGTATGTTTATTAAATCCATTCATTATTTGGGGTGTTCTATTCTTAAACTCTCTAATGCACATGCATTTAATATCTTGATTCACAGAACATGTTGGATGCACTTTTGGAATGAGTTGATCCAACGTCCTACTAAGTCATTTGATGCCATACTAATTGAATGCTAATCCAATGCTAGTATAATGTAAAAATGACTTAGAATTGATGCAATGAAATTTAGATACCTGTAAAGGTGGTGCAAGCGGAGATGCTACGGACAGCCATGCACGCCAATAGTAGGCACCATTGAAGGAAGGGATTTTTATCAAGCAAGGAGCTCATTGGAAAACAAATCCACAAAGGAATGGTAGAAAGGATCCCCACTCGGAAGCACTTTAGAGGACCCAAGCGTCGGGAAATCTCAGGGTACAAGAAGAGAGTATAGAAGCACAAGACCACCCCTCCTTCTCCTAGTATCAAGCCCAATGCAAAAGARGAAAAGCCAAGACCACCTAYTGATTTTGACTCSGCTCCAAATATTGGAAACAACTCATCTGCAACATTGAAAGACATGATTTAGTTGTTCATGAGAGGGCTTTCAATGTAATTAGATTGTTTCAAGATTTTTTCGACAACATCAAATCTTCTTCATGATTCATGCATAAATCTCTTTTGGCCATAGCGATCATTCAAAGCCCCTTCATAGTATAGTCTCATTTAAATCTCAAAAATTGAATTAAAAAAATTGGAAAGATTATATTTTTGTTTTCTTACATCCTCCATAACAAGTAATAAAAACATTGAATAGAGTAATGAATTGATAAAATATTGATAAAATTAGATTCTTCTTGACAACATTATTAACAAAGGGTCTCTTCAATTCATGGGGGATCATTATATAGTCACAATAAAGGCCTCYCCATGGAGCAAATGATGGYCTCCATATGTCCATATGATCATTGATGGAGGYAGACCTCTATATGATCACTCAAAATTGTCAAAAGGTGTTATCAAAAGATTCTAAAACAACCTAATTTTATAGAAACTCAGGTCAATACTTTCATCTCTCCACCATATAAGGTAAAACAACCCATTAAGGTCAAAAGATCCATAACAAACACCTTGGGAATGACCCCATTCTGAAGATTTTTCAATAAATGAGATTTTGGCCACAATCAATGAGCAACCCTAAGCAAGACGAGGAAGCAACATTGTAAGCATTGTGTACCATTGATCTTCCTCTCACASAGAAGATCAATGATATCCAATGTTTACAGTGTTGTTTCGTTGTCTTGTTGTGGGACTACCCTAAGTGACAATAATGAAGTGATTAGTGACCTTGTTAGGAACTTCCAACATTTTAGTGAAAATTTATTATAGGAAGTGATTTTTTGTAGGCTTCCAAATAAAGAGATATTGTGACTGCTTTAGGTGAGTAAGATGACCATTATGGGTGCACCTTTTATTGATCTTGGGATATTCTAGAGACTCTCTTGGGCCGTGATGGACAACACACTTCAAAAATTCATAACAAATTCATACTTTGTCAAAAAAATATAATTCCAATTACTCTCACTGTTTCCCTCACTTGCCTTTACGTGAAGATTTATTTTTTTAAATTTCAGCAATGGTATTCGGGCAAACTCCTAATTTCAATGCTACACATAGATGTGACAAAAGAAAGCTTCAGCGTATTACCAGTGACAATGAAGATGAGACCTGTCATGGAGTAACAAAATGACGCCATCAAAACRTGGCGGTCAATCCACGAGAACCAAGTCCTCTTTGTGCCACTGTGCCCAACTTCCTTCCTGCAATTGCTACTCCTTGAGCATACCTCGGAGACTGTCAAGTACTTGGTTGCAGATTGTTCATCGGCTGCTAAGACCACAATGAGCTTCTGCTTGCAGCTTTGACTCTCCAATTCGACCTCTTTGTGGATCTCAGTACTACTTTCAGCTCCTTGAGGTTGATTGTCACTTTGGGACATGTCTGAGATTCTGTTGTAGGATACCTGGTTTTTGAGAAACAAGGGAATTCGAGTCTTAAGAAGTGGTCATTTCGAATCGTTTGTCTCAAAATTGTTTTTAAGATTTTGAGCCATCACATCTGTAGCTGCAAAGAGACCAATTCCATGCCCTAATATTTGCGCATCTCTTTTTGATCAGTCATGCACTTTCACATTATTAGATGACTCCTCAATGGTTRAATCTTGTTTAACCATGTGCAATGAAGGTTTTAAAAAAAGACACTGTAAGGATGAAAAGCAAGATTCTAAGATATAACCGTGCACTCCGTATCAAATGCTTGGATGCGATCCCTAACAGAAATGGGATCCATTTAGGTTACGAGAAGCGTTGTGTAGAAGTGTGGGAGAAAAGATTTCGTCACTTACTCTCAGGAATTTGGGGTTGGTTTCTTTGAATGAGAAGGACGCCACAATGCCTGCTGTAGAGAAAATAGCAGCGCCAATGCATGGGAGCAAAAACGGATGCGCTTCCAAAATGGGTGGACAATTCTTCATCTTGTACTGGAAGCACGGCTGTGCGAGGAGTCCAGAGATCACCGGTCCAGTAACTGAACCAATGCCCCACGCCAGATTCAAAATTCCAAATCCCTTGGCTTGATTTGTTCTGCAGAAGATGACCAGGTGGCTTCCATCAACGTACAAACTCCAATCCTCTGTCGCAAGCACATCATTGCCTGATTCATTAATAGCACAGTGGATACGGAAAGACCCTAAACACTGTTGAAGATCCAAGAAAATAGGCTCAAAGCAAGGAATCACKCTTTGTGTAAGCAGGGAGGTTATGTCACCTCATCCTTTGGGAGATTGCCCACGCAATTGCCATAATGTTAGCCTACAAACTCGTAATACCAAAAACTGGAATCCTCTACTAACTACCCCTACTCCACACTGGCAACAAGCATTYTCCTCAAATAGTAATGGACTTTAAAATTGTGATYGTGCACTSATRTTGACTTTCCTCTCAAACTTTCTAAGAATAACCTATGAGGGAAAGGCCAAAAGGAAGTGATGTACCCGTCACAGATCTCGGCAAGTGCAGATTTAGAGACGGTGAGTGTGCCATTGAGCAATCCTCCAAAAAACCGAAGATAGCAGGCACTCCTGTACGAGCTACAGACGCCCAAGAGGAGAGCTGAAATTGCACTAACAGAGCACCCAAAAGCAAGCCATGGCTGCAATTGCCACTTTCATTCCATGAGTCATAGTTTCGTTAATTGTCACAATCATAGTTTCATTAATTGGCACTTTAATGATTACTCTAAGCCATCATACTTGTGCCAAAACAAAGTTGTGGCCAATTTGTGTCACTTTGAACTAGTATTGTACATTTCAAAAGTTGATGTGTGTACTCAAAGCAAAATACCGGTAGTCACCTCAGAAGTTCATCCCATTCAGTGGTCAATGTTAACAAGGATTTGAGCTTGAGCCTTTTAAGCTTGGCAATGCTAATACTTTGGTTTAGGGTAAGTAGTAGTGTGTCTACAATGGGTGTATTCATTAAAAGAGATTGTTTCGGAGGACAAAATTCAAACCGTGAAATTCAACTGCCAATAGATCTAAAATCTAGGAGGGTTATAGATTTGAGGTTTCCGTTTCATAAAAATTGCATGCTCAGCTACCAACAATGATTTAAGGTGAGAGGAGGATTACCTTCCTTCCAGTCTTATCAGAGACGACGCCCCAAATCATAGAAGAACAGAATTGTGCCAATGGAAACAGTGATGCCTGTTCTCGACCATCTCCACCATAAACCCAGCCCCAGCAATAAGAAACCGTTTCAAATAGAAGGATATTCATTACACTCCACAGATCAACTCCTGMAAATTTTAGGTTTACTCTGATCAAAATATGCGGAAGAGTGACGCGATGCACGGGATGGAAATAGTTTCTCACCAAAAGTCCTGCACGCCAACCGATGGACCTCCCAGCAACACCCGTGACACCATACTTCTCCACCATGAACACCAACTGCCACAGGGAATCAAATCACAGCAAATAATTCTATTTTTCGCAATTGGAATCATTCCAAAATTCTTCTTCTGACACATTGTATGACCGAGTTCAAAACTGAAACTCAATGTTGATTGCTTTCAATTGTGTCACAAAATTTTACTTAATCAAAAGAATTTCTTAAATAAAAAAAATCGATTAGCAGGTTCACGTACCATAGGAAATAGCATTGTGGTTTGGAATCCTTGGCTTGCATGAATGACCCTGCATGACGCAACTAAAAACTCGGGTTACAAGAAAATACCATCTCATATCCACTTAGGGAAGACACGCCCGCCGAGCATCTCTTTTTGACAATACAGCCCACAACAAAGTGACACAAACAAGTTTCTTCAATTCACTCACAAGTTGTTTTGCAAAAAAAAGAACAAGCGTGTCCTAATGAGCACGCTCTTCGTGGATCAGAATTTTGGGTCTTTCTAATGCATCTGAAACAAACAGAGCCTTGGAAATTTCAATTGCTAAATTGAACTCAAAGCTGTGATTACATTTTTATCGGCAACCATAGTTTCTTAACACCTTGAATTTTAGGAAGGGAAGTACCAAATCAAGAAGAGCTGTCGTTGAGGGAGTGGATTTGGCGCCGGTATAACAACACAGTTGCTAGCGTTGGGCAAGCAATCGGCATCATCAGCTTGCCCATTCAAGGGTTTCATCATAATGGAAGATGCTTGGCTTTTTTTTTCTGAAATGATATATTTTTGTCTACATGTGAAGCTTTGATTCAATGTATTTGGACTAGTAATGAGAAAGTTATGGACAATCTTGTTTCTCAGACAATCTAAGGATCTTCTTGAAAAAAAAACTTATAGCATTCATGCAATTTTCACAATTTTTCAAGAAAAATTGTTGGGCAAGGTGAAGTTTACTTTCTAGAACAATCTCACCATTGGGATTATTGTGTTTCAATCCCATCCTAGAGCTATTAACCATTTAGTTTTTCTTTCAATCTTGGACCTACTTCTACTCAATAATTTTTTAGAGATTGAAAATCAAGTGTGTGTGTTTTTTTTTTTTTAATTTTAGACTTTCAACTCAATTCTTTAGCATAAAAAATTTTAAATTCAAACTCTATAGTGCAAAACGTTTTGACAAATGGCTATCAACGTCATCTTAAATTTCAGGCCAGTGTTCAAAAAAACTTTCTTTTTCAACTTTGAATGCTAATATCTTCCAATCTATACAGTCAAACTTCATGAAATTTTTACCACATGATCTAAGAAAAATTAAGTACAAAATCCTATGGATAGATTTTAAGAAAAATAGCAGTTTTCAGTAGTTTCTGACAGAAAAATGACCTTGGGACTTTAGGGGTTAATTTGACTAGCATTGTCCATGTCAACAACTCTTGGAAAATTCTACTACAATGTAGGATTCCCTATCTAATTTTCAATTTTGAAAAACAACATTGTTTGCATACAACAAAAGAGAGAAGAATATCTGCAATCCATTATTGGATTGGTGTGAATTAATGACTTGTTTATGTCCATTGGTCCCACTTGTAACTAAATTTCACACAATAATTTTTAGTGAGTTCAATTTACTAAAATGAGTTCTATTGTGAATGAACCATGAACCTTAAAATATGCAACCAATTTTTTTTGTGCCTAAGTTCAAGCCTTCTCAAAGAATCTTGTTGTCTTCTTCTAACGGCCATGAATTTATGATTAAATACAAAAATTCTTTGGCATTACTAAATACATGGCATGCCATATTTATTATATGGAGACTTTTTGCAGTCTCATTTTTATCTTTGACTTGAAGATAAACCGCTTTAATTCTTTACTAGTGATTTTTTTATAAATAAGTAACAATACCAACTTTTAGAATTTTGTTTGAGGAGCACTATTCGAGCATTATTTATTTTTGGTTTCAATTACTATTTTTTTAAATGGATTTTCCAATAACTGCCATTTTGTCTCAAACTCTGCAAAAAGTCTCAACAAAACAAATATGGCCTTCTGAATTTTGCTCATAATTTTTGATTGAAGACTTCAATTTCCAAACGGATTTTTGGAGGTGAAATTTAGCTTAATTTCCTAACATTTTTTAGTTCAAATTTTTTTCAAAAAACATATTTTACTATTTCAAAACGGCCACCAAAGTCTGTTGTTTTTACAAAACAAAAGAATAAATATGCTACAACAATATAAATCTAATACATGTTCCACACGTGTCATGGACACTACCAAATGGCTTAGTGGTGAGGAGCTGTAGCCCTCGGTCTCGAGGTCTGGGGGTCGAATCCTCCTGGCGGGGTGGCTTGCTTGTGCAGTGGGCTGGCATTTTTTAAAAATAATTACTATAAAAAAAAATAATAAAAATTAGGCCAAATCAACAATTTTTTGTTGAACAGTGTCCAAGTCAACTCGACCTTTTGAACAAAAAAAAATCAACACTTTCTTGTAAATTTTTTATTAATTTGGACACAGATTTTTTAGTAGTGTAACCTGTTGTAGAACCTGATCTCTCTCTTTGGCAGACGTGGATGTTGCCAATTTGCCATGCTTCAAATATTTTATAACCTCTACATCACCAAGAATATCCTTGGCGCCCCCAGACTCTTCACCTCCATCTGCATCCATCGTGGCCACAATGGCTTCTTTGGTAGTGTCTCTAGCCATAGCCATAATACTCAAGTAGGCAGCCAAATGTCAACCTGGTAACGAATCCTCTCCCCCTTCTATGTGCCATTGAGCTCCTGTAGAGTCCACTCGATTGAGACTTGAATTTCGGCTCAAGCTATCAACATCTATATTCACCAAACCGGCACGGTGTATCACTTTAAAGTCATACTCCATAAGCATTAGAGCCCATTGTGCAAGCTTTCCTATAAACTTGTCGAACTCCATTAGCCACTTCAACGGTTGGTGGTCTGTCACCAATAGAAATTCGTTGCCATATAAATAACAGCAAAAATAAGCAATAGTCCAAATTGCTACTAAACACTCTCCCTCATATGAGCTATATTGTGCCTCCGCGTTGTTGTTGGAGTAACTGGCATAGGCTAATACAAACTCCTTGCTATCGTCGTCCATTTGAGTCAACACTGCATCAATCCCCAGCGAGCTCCAATCCATATGCACTGATATGACTTGCCAGAAATTGGCCTCCTCAATATTGATGCCAATGGTAAGTGTTCCTTCAATTGCTTGAAGATGGCCTCTTGCTCATCTCCCACATCCAAGGTTGATCATTCCTTATCAGCATGGTCAATGGCTTTACTACGGCACTAAACGTTTTTACAAATTTCCGGTAATAGCAATTTTAACACCCTCATGATCAAACATTGTAATCTTTTAATCCATGAAGAATATTGTTGTGATTTGATTTCCTTAGTCTACCGTATGTGTAGGTTAATTTCATAAATAACTTGGGAAAATTTGGAAAATGTCAAAATAAAAAAATTATGTACAACTATTTCTAAATATTTGAAAAAATTGTTCTTGAAAAAAATTAAAAAAAAAAACACACCTAGGCATGAATAGAAAGAATCAATCCAAAATTAGGAGAAAGTACCAAAAAGCAAAAAAATCCTATCTGCTTGTTGAATTGTCGAACTGTGAAAAATAAAATATCTCGGCATCAACCTGCCAAATTGATCTATTCATATGATAGACTGAGTACGTATAGTTACATTTGAAAAAAAATTGATTCATCTTGTCAAAATGTTGACATTTTGTTCAATGTAGAGCAAATTCATAGAAGCTCAAAAAAGGACTTGGGCATTTACGTGGATTAAAAAAATCCTCGAACATTGTTGGACTCCAAGTCCAACTTCTTTGGTGCATAAACCTCCAAAAAATACTATCATATGAATAATAGACTTTCTGGTCTGAGATAACACTAAACTACCCGAGGTGATGGCGCAAGTGGTAAGAACCACCAAGTGCATCCACGAGGTTGCTGGTTCAATTTCCTGTGCTGACATTGCTCGTACCGGGTTGTTCTTGTTCCTCTGCTTGTTTCATAACGGGGAAAAAAGCCCGTGGCATGTAATTCCGTCTCAAAACCGGTTGCCATGGGATAAGTCGTGTCAATCCTAGTTGTGACCCTTAAGTCGTATATATATATATATATATATATATATATATATATATATATATATAATATAATATATAATAGACTTACTTTGAGTGCACCTCGACTCGAACCTCAGTTTGGATAAAAAAATTTAAGCAAGACATGAAACCCAAACTACAAAGTGGACCCAGCTTGCTAGATTTACACCGGCGAATTATTTTTCCACGCATGACAAGATTTGCAAATTTTGAATTCATACTTGCAATTACAGATCTCAAATCACATTCAAAGATGTTCAGAACATACCCTAGACACAACTCAAAATAGGTCTTTTCTCACCCAAAGAACCAAAAATTACTCTATTAGACCTACTTTGTGACCTATCTATATACGGTTTGGTTTTAGGTTCTAAAATCATTGCCTCACCTAGAAAATGATGCCATTGACTACATGTTTGATTTTGGATGCTCTTATCTTATAGATCTCAGTCTATGAAACTTCTTCATGCCATGATTCATGAGTATATTTATTCACCCGGGTCAATTGTAGAAATAATTCTCTGGAGGACAGATTAAGTTATCCATTCATTAATTTTAGTTAGCAACTGGCTAGTGTAAATCTGCACTAAAGCTTCACTCACTCACATAGGGAACTTTCCCCTTCCCCCCCTGTCTTAGTACTGATGCAATATTATATTAATGGTTTCATAGTCCAGTTTTAAAAGTGTATTGTTATAAGTGTATTGTTATAGTACAACATCAGTAATGTAACAAATGTAGTTTCAATGGGAACAATGCAATCCATTGAAAGAATATTGTTACAGTACTACTTTGTACATTAACCCCTTTAGGACGTGGTGACCACTCACTTGGGCTTCTGATTCTAGTATTCATTAGGAAAATTTTTAGCCCTCCAAGAGATTGCAAGTTTTGCACCGTTGCAATGCAATTACAGAAAAAATAAAAATAAAAAATTATTTTTTATTTTAAATTTTTTTGGAATCTGACGTGGCACTATTGGTGCCACATCAACGCCACATCATATTGACCTTTTTTTTCAAATTCTAAAAAATATATATATATTCAAAAAATATTTTTATTTTTATTTTTCTATATTAGCACTAAGGGGGTGCCGAAAATGAAGTCTTAACATCCCTCCGCAGGGATGAAAATTTTCCTAATGTCACATTTTTGTGATGGTTCCTTACGTATTGGACAAAACTTGAAATTATAAACACCTTGGCAAAGTTGTGGAGCAAATTATGAGATTAAAAAATAAAAATAAGAAATGAATGGGTAGAAGCTAATTAAGCTATGCCTAAGTAAAGAACATGTTCTACGTATTCACAGTGAATACAAGTTATTTCTTGTAGAGGCTTGGTGTCAGGCATACCCTACTTGGAAAGTATGCATTCATCTTTGACTACCGGCAAGACCAGTGAGGAACATTTACCCAACATGCTCCATAGAGTTGTAAAAAGATTTTTCTTAGCTTCTTCAATCTACTTCCTTGAGTTTTATGATGAATTTTTTAATAAGGTAATGGAAATTTGAAAAGGAAGAAATCTCATCCAGTCACATACACACTTCTAATTCATATGCCTGGTGCACCCCATTGAAACCCAATAATGTTTTTTGAGGATGTTGCAAACCACCATTTTTCTTCACCTTTTAGAAATTGGGAATTACATACAATGTGTGTGAATTTACAAATCTAAAAGTATTAGTATTACTGATTAAACCATAACTATCAATTAGGGAGTTTTTCATTAGATAACAATGGAATCATCGGGAATTCATGGTGAAAAATTGAAAAGTACAATTACAAAAAAACCAAGAGGAAAAATTCTAGGGGAAAAATAGGGGTTCTCAACAAAAACTATTGTAAGCAAGATTTGGTAAAGCAAACAAATTGGGCAAACAAAAAATAGTGATAAACAAATAACAAAGTAAAAACTGAAATTAGAATAACATAAGAAAAACACACAATACTAGACCAAAATGAAAATAAAATACTACAGGTAGGAATTGTATTCAATGTAGAACTTTAGACTTAATTTTGACTTAGTAGAATAATTTGTTTTTAAATACTTTGGAATAAATAAAGTTGGTAAATCTCACTAACTTTGATATTCAAAAGCCCGTATGTGATTTTGAGTCTCCAATTGAAAGTTTTGGACGAAATTAAGAGGAATTTGAAGAGACATTTTCTTTGACATTTTCAAACATCCTCTCTGAATTTTGTCCTTAATTTTTTATTGGAGGCTTAAAATCACAAATGAACTTTTGAAGATAAAAGTAGGCTTGATTTTCCAACTTTTCTAAGGTCAAAATTTTTTGAAAAAAATATACTACTATGCCTAAATGAGGTCTGAATTTGAGCATTGAACACAATTCCTTTGTCTTCACAATGAGCAATCAAGCTCTCATCTTCAAATTGTCCCATACCTTTTGAGGATCCAAGTAGGACAATGGATTCATTATAAAACGACCTCTCCACCTCACATCTCACAATTGGGTTTTGCTCCACCTTTTCATTTTTTCTTAAAGAATATTGATGTTTGCCCTGGAAAAGGAAGTAGCCATGCCATCGAGAAAAATCAAACTACAAGAGCACATGTTTGTGAGCAAGTAGGATCTTTTAGATTGTCAGTTGTAGTTTGCACTTTTTTGGGGACATGTATCGTTATCTTCTTTGAAAAGGGAGGCAACCATGCAATCTAGAAAAAAATTCAAATTACAAAAGCACATATTTATGGGCAAGCAGGATCTTTCAAATTGTCGATTGTAGTTTGCATACTTTTTTGGAACATGTATTATTTTGGAACATGTATGTTTCTTTGATTCAATTTTAATTTAGGGAAAAAACTACATTTAGGATTTTCTTTTGTACAACCTAGATTTGTGAATTTTTTTCTTTTTTGGAACGAAGAAATTTTTGAATTTTCATAAAAAGCTACATTTTGGATTTTTTCCCCCATGACAAGCAAGGTTTTTAAATTGTTCAATTTAGGTAGCTTGAATTATTTTTTGAAACTAAATTTTTTTGAAACTTTTTGAGCTTCAATATTGATATAGAACACTTTTTTAATTTTATTGATAATTCAACAACTTAACCTCTAAAGGACCAAACTGTGTTTTTTGGCAACATAGCAATTTTGGGCAGCTCACTACAAGTAGAGTTTTCATCATTTTTCTTTGAAATTTTTACACAACATGTGTCCGAGGTATGTTTTTAGAGACTCCATACTTACCCACAAACTAAAACTCCTCATAACGTTTAGCTCACTAATCCAAATGGAATGGTTCAAAGCTTTCCACTTGTATATAATTGTAAAGAACCAATTTCAAATTTTTATTTTTTCAAAAAGTGATTTTTGAAGAAGTTTTTTGGGCTGCCTGGACTGCCCAAATGTTGACAGGTAAAGTATATTTTTGCATGGGCTACTGTCATAGTCATTTGAGCCATATTTCGCTTGGCTACCAGTACATTTGGTGCATATGTTACTTGCAACTGGTGCATATGTTACTTGCAACTGGTGCATATGCATCAATCCAAGTGTGTGAGGTAGGTGAACGATCAATTTGATGTTCACTTTTATTTCTTCTCCGATGTGGTCCAATATACTTTTCGTATGTAGAGCATCCAAAACCCATTTGCAGTCACAAATTTCTTGCCGCAACTCTTTTTTCCTCAAAATCACTATTGATTTTAGAATGGTGAAGCAAACTTGCAAGTGGTTGTTGTGTAAAAATCCAACCTCAAAACAACTTGATTTAGGGTTACTATAGAGTGATTGTACATAATTTCCCTCAAAGTACGTTGAAATTTGCTTTCATATGCCATTTCAGAACATCCTCAAGGAATTAACAATAGGGGTGCTGACACCTTTTCAGAGAAAGTGTGATTTCTCTGAGAATGTAGACGTGGGAGTGTGAGAGTCTCATGTGCAGCACAATTTCTCAGGGAAATTGGAGTGCTATTTCTTCTCCCATGCACATGAAGAAATGGCGTTCCTCAGAGAAAATTCTTGAGGAATTTGCGGATGGTTGGCTACGCTTGATCTACGGAGCTCACTTCCAGTGTGGCAAGTGATTGTTCCTTCAAGGATTGCTCCAAACACAAAAAAGGGCAGTCACACCTTCTCCACCAACACAGACTTCCTATTGATTCCTCTTTTCTCTTCTACATTTCTCCGACTTCAACAAAATTTGATTCTCGGAGGAGGTGTAACTACCCCTAATATACTTTCCATATTGGACTGTGAACCCATTGAATCATGAATCAGTATTGTTCCAATGGGGTACTTTCCTGACGCAGTTAACTTACTGTTAGTAATTCGTTCATGCATGGCCTAACTGTGCCGTGGATCAAATGAAATTATTTTCCGAAGACCAGAGTACCAGACCCAGGCGAACAGACCGGATCGAGAAGCCAGTGGCGGCGTTGGCAGCTAGTTATGCTTAACATCAGAACTGACGGACCTGACAGTATCATAATGACTTCCGTGACTGAAGAGCCACCCACGACCTAAGCGCCTATTCTCATGAAGGACCGGACCTGATATGGAGCTCTAGGCACCAAAGCTTGGAGGTCCGGTCCAAGCTACATCATGCTTCCGCAGGGCTGATTTTTCACAAAGTTTTTGCCCATCCACGTCCAAAAACCTTGAATTGAAAGGCAAAAAAATTGTAACCCGTCCCAAAACTAGTAATCTCAAAATCAACCCGTCCATGGAAAGGTTAGAAAAAAAAAACATCCCAAAACCGGTTGGGAATTGAAAATACTCGTCCCGTAAGGAGTACAAATAAACCTCTTAGAATGTTTGTAAATTTTGTTTTTAAACTAAAATAAAAATAAAATAAATAATTAAATAAAACAGAGCCAGGCAAGCCTGAACCAGGCAGGCTGCGAAGCCCGTCCCGTCCTGGCTCCAAGGCCTGACCTAATCAAAACCTTATCAAAAGTCATCTACATACTAGCTTGAAGTTGGAGACGTTAGATGCTTTGATGCGCATTTGATGTGCAAATATTCCATTTGAAAATATCAATTCGAATGCAATGATGCTTGTTTGGAGAAACTTGAAGGATAGGAGAGTTCATCCACTTGTTTGAAGGGTAAGTTGCTCTTTTTAAAAAAAAAATTGAACATGTTTATATAAACTAAATTTTTATTCAATTGCTAAGTTTACCTTCAATTTAAATCTTTGACATTGTGTTAAAAAGGTTCTAAATTTTGTGATTGATGAATCAATGTGTGCAGGTGGATTGAGCACTTGAAGATTGGTATTTCGATTAGGTATTAGTGGTTTGACTCCATTATGCTTATATTCACATGTCATATATGACATAATGTAATTGATATTTGCACCTTTTTTTTTTGGAAAAAATTATCAAAAAATATATTTATTTTTAGAACCCGTCCAAAGTGAATTTGACATGTCCAAAAACCGGTTCAATTTTTGAGAACCCGTCCACTGGAAATGTTTTTTTTGATGAACATGTCCCTGGACATGTTAGGGACCTTGTGAAAAATCACCACTGTGCTTCCGGATGCAAACCGGTTCTCCAAATAAAATATCCACTTTTCTATTGGTATTTGGAATTATATGACATGCGACAACCAATGAATGAGGCGGGCCACAAAGTCAAGCCTTACATGTTTTTTGAGGCTCAAAGAGGGCTGCAAGTTCCCTACTACGTTCCTGTGTTCCCGCAGCACTGCAGCAGCAGCTTGACATGGCGAAGCGAGTACCACGCCAGATTTTTTTTTAAAAATAAAAATAAAAAATCTTTTTTTTTAACATTTCAGGACCAATTTTTTTGTTTTTTGTTTTTTTGTAATTATTTTTCTGGCAGCATCCAGCCGTTCCATCACTGCATTGAGAATACCAAGGGGAACAGGCCTGAAACGGCCCTCTACAGGCCACGTTTCTCATCTAATAAGTCTTGAATAGGAGAGACAAGAAGACAAGTGGAGAATACTTTTTATGAAAAGAGTAAGTCGGGTTGATGGGAAGGAGAGCAGGTTTGGAGATCCTAAATTCAAGGATGGAAGAGTACGGAAGGGACCCGAGCTCCATATCAGGAATTGGGTTGGCAATTCCCTTATGCAACCCCCCTAGAGCCCTGTTGGAGGTCCAGTTGGATCACGCATGCAAACAGGCCCTAAGTTACAGGAATCGATGACAGACAAAGCCAGCCATTTAATCTCATCCATCCACCCACGCCTCAGTCGGGAACTACCTCCACTGTCTTAGTATTGTTGGAATACTATTTCAATGGTTTCACAATCCAATTTTGAAAGTGTATTGTTGTAGTACAACATAAATACTGTAACTAATGTAGTTTTAGTAGGAACTATGCATCCCGTTGAAACAATATTGTTTTAATAGGAAATACTTTCATGACGGGACTTGGCTAATCAGCCAAGCCCTTTAGTTAACTGAATGTCATCCATCCACCCACCAACAACCAACAATCAAGCTCTTCTATCTTCAGATCTAATCCACCATTTATTTCTAATGGGCGCTGGAGACTAATTTAACCTTTAAATGCGTGAGGCACCAAAATCTCATGTTTGCAAAACTTTGAAGTTAAACAAAACCTAAACAAGTTTCTATTTTTGGCCTTCACTTAATTTCATCCATCTAAGCATGACCTGACTAATCGCCCAAAACCTTCAGTTAGTTCAAGTTAGTTTAGTTGACTAGATGTCATCCATCCACCAAACAAACTCTTCCGTCCTTAGACCTTATCCACCATTTATTTTGAAGGGGCAAGGCTTTTTTTGAGTTTCTAGGAATTTACTCTAAATGGAAGAAATAGCCAACATTTTGATAAGTAGTATCAACTTCTTTGTAATTGTAACCATACAAATTTAAACTAGGCATGTTAGAGCTCACATAGGAAAAGAAAACATAAGAACATCATTTTTGGATTGAAAGATTATAGTGTTTGATCATGAGCCAAATTGCAAAAGTAAGTTGAAGTCTTTCAATCATCTTTTCACATGTCAAATCTAAAAAGTTGGTCACCAAAATAATATGAGGTTAAAGCGCCTAACATGCATAATTCCAATCAATTTATTGTTTTTCAAAATCTACTCTACAATTTTTTTAAATGAATTTTTGATGTAATTTTTTCTCCAAAATCTAGTGCATTTGAGGCTCATTTCCAAGAGCCCTCAACACAACAAAAACTCACAAAATTTTTGGTGCCTTGGGCATTTAGGGGGATAAGGTAGAACAGCTCACCATTGGCAAAATTAGGAGCTTGCCCTCATAGCGTTGTTGAAAGTTTAAATTTTTGATCCACTTAAAAAGACAAATGTGAAAAAGGGCAAAGGCAATTGAAAATACATATTTTCAACAAATTATGAATTTGTTATGAGTTTTCAAAGTGTGCTGCCCATCATGGCTCAAAAGAGTCTCTAAACCATCCCAAACCAACAAAATTTTAATCCATGATGGTCATCTTATTCACCTAAAGTAGTCACAATATTTCTTAATATAACGACAACTTGAAGGTTTAACAAAATCACTTCTTGCAATGAATTTACACTCAAAAGGTGGAAGTTCCTATTATAGTCATTAGCCATTCCATCTTTGTCACCTAAGACATTGATTGTGGTCACCCACTCAATCCAATATAGATTAAATCTCAATTATTGAAAAAAAGATTGTAATAGGTCATTTTCCTAGGTGTTTAGAATGGTCTATTCTACCTTATGTTTAGAGTTCCTGTTGAAGGCCAAATCCCAACTTCCTTGGATTGTAGAAGGTAAATAAAGAATATCAAATATGCGAGTTGGGATTTCAAGAAGGCAAAAGTTCAAACTCTTTAAGTTCCAACTATGTCTAAATGAAGTCTGAAATTTGACTTTGATAACATATTTGACTTGCGTTTTCAAATAAGTATGAGGGGTTGAGCTCCTATTATAAGTAGAACCTCTCTTAGTGCAAGGTGCCACGACTTTGCACTAAGGGAGTTTTTTGCATGTCAGAAAAGTGCAATAATTGTCCATTCACAGGTGTCATCTTTCAACACTATTTTTCATAGAATGTTCTTCAAATTGGCCCACCTATGAACTCCATTACTGCTGGTTTTGCACAAAGAGAGGTTGTAGTAAAAGACGTTCTATTTGTAATCCTAATTCACATTTTCCACATGGATTTTTTATGTACCACTATCGCACTTGTATAAAAGAAATTCTCTTTTCACCTTCAAACACACAGAATTAAGTTAGTGACTTTAGAAGCTAGATGTCTTTGGCAATTAGCTTTGAAAGCCACTTAATTGGGCTTAATTTTGAATTAATTTCTTTCATTTGTCAATCAAACACCATGTATTATGCTACCATATACTTTATTGCCTTGATGTTTGGTGATTATTATGGTCTAACGTCCTTTGAGAAAGTTAGATGTTGTGACCCCTTGTTAATACAAATCTATAGGGCCAACGGTAACGTGGAAAACTTTACCCCCTTAGTCCCGAGGACTTTTTTCTCTCAAAAACAATTCAAAACTGCCATTTCTGTTGCAAGGTGCAAAGCTTTCAAAATTTTCAATTTTTTTGCATATCTAACCATAGGATCTTGCATTGGACTAGAATATGAATGTGTATGAAAATTTTCACAAACTTTATCCGCATAGATTGTAAGATATCTGTGTTTAAAGTGAAAAAGGAAGTTTTTTTTATACATTCTATGAGTAGATTATTTGGCTTTGAAGCTTCCTAATCAAATTTTTTTGCTCTACTGAGCTTGAAATTAAAATTTCATATGTTGAAGATTCAAGTTGAGTATCAAAGGAAAAAAACTCAAGAAAAGCACACTTGATATTCAATCATTAAAAAATTGTTAAGTAGAAGTAGGTCCACAATTGAATGAAACACTAAATTGTTAATAACTCTAAGGTAAGATTGAAACACCATAATCCCAATGGTGAGATTTCTTTTGCAAAACAACTTGACCCTATCAAAGATTTTTTTTTGAAAAATTGTGAAAATTGCATTAAAAAATGAACTCCATATGTATTTTTTCAAGAAGATGCTGAGATTGTCTGAAAAACAAGATTGTTCATAACTTTCTCATTATTAGTCCAAATAGAATGAATAAAAGCTTCAGAGGTACACAAAAATATAATCTTTGAGAAGTTACTTGTCAACAAATGACACCTTGTTATACATTTTATAAAAGGTGATTTTTTCCATTGGTATATGAACTATTTATTACTTGTTATAGAATTCCTTGAAAATTTTGAGTAAGATGAGAATTACACTTTTATGTGCAAATATATAGGCTTCCATTGAAGCCCCCCAAATATATATCTTGTGTAGATTAGATGAACCCAATTCTCTGTTCTAGCACTCATGGATATATGGGTACACATGAAGTAATTGTACTATCTATTTTCATGAAAACCAATAGGTGCTTTAAGCCCTAAAGGACCAAGTGTCCATTCAACGTACACAAGAAATCTCGGGTAGGTTCTTGCGAAGTCATTTTTGATCGGATATTCATGAAATTTGGATACAACGTGTAACTATGAACCCTCCTCCCGAAAATCTAATTTTTTTTGATCGGGTGCCCAGATCAAAAGTTATGCTGCCCTGAACTTTGAGGGTAGCTCCGGCAGCATGTGCAAAACTCTTCCTATGATTGTAAAATTTGGTGGGTATGCAGTTTGCATGGTACAAGATGCAAATGTAAAAAAAAATAACCATGTGTAGTGTAAAATTCTCATTCTAGAAGGAGTAAACATTTCCAAGCCTTGTCAGGCAAGGTTGGAAAAAATCTTTTTCACCTAACTTCAAACGTTATAATCTTTCAATCTGTGAGGTCAAAGTTTTTGAAATTTTTTCCACACATTCCCATAGAAAGTCTAGTACAAATTTATACGGTAAAATCTTGAAAAAAAATTATCATTTTTTTCTTGCTGCCCTAAAAAGTGGCAATTTTTGACAATTTTTGCCCAAAATCTGCCTCGGTCCTTTAGGGGTTAAGTATACTTATTTTCAACACTTTGAGAATTTGTAGTTTATATGTATAGAGTCCAAAAAATGCATAAGAAGATCTAAAAGACATTTTCGTCTTTAAAAAAAATCCAACAAAAAAATTGAGCATTCCAATAGTAGGAACACTCGTGGGGCAAATTTAGGTGTAGGTACCTTCAGCAAGATTGTAATTGGTTCACTCAAATTAGGATGTTACGATGAGTGGATACTTTTCTTTTGACACAAGTGAAAGCAAGAGAGGGTACTTCAACCGCCAAGCGGTGAGACGATCAGACCCACCCATAACTTAAGGTCTAACCCTATCAGGGTCCAATAACTAACCTACAGACTGACGTGTTTCCAACCAAGGCCATAATGTTTTTTCTTCTCCTTTTCAAAGTTAGGATTAAAAGTTCATGACGCATGTTCCAACTTAGTGTTCTAGAAAGTAGGAAGTAGTGAGTGGAAAAGTAGTTTTTTGAGTGATTAGAATTGGAAGACTTCAGTGATTGGCAATGGGTCTGGCGCACTTTTTGCCTTTGAAGATCCATAACAATTTCAATTCAAATGATAAAACTACCACAGTTTTTGCAATCCCCGTCATTTCTATCATTGCACCTCTCAAAATATTTGCTTTGTGTTGCACTACACCAAATCATGTCTAGAATTGCAGAAGTGATTGGTTATGGTGGTTCGACCTTACATAGAGCCTTGAATTGACGATAACTCACGTTGATTCAATACACCCACTTAGCTACACTAAATAGTGAAATTAGGTTGCCTTTACAATTAGGTCGCCTTTACAATTAGGTTGCCTTACTCCAAGAAAGTTACTCTACAAGCCATCAAAGTCAATAAATTTTTTATATAGTGGGGAATGTCGAGAACTTAGTGAGGGACAACCTAATTTCACTATTTTGTGTATTTGGGTGGAGTAATCCAACACACCAAATCACATTGAATTGTCTGGGGTTGGTATGTATTTTTTATTCTCTTGCAATGAAATCCCGTTTCATTTGTGTCAAAAAAAAAAAAAAAAATCACATTGAATTCCCCTTGAGAAAAATGTACATACAAGGTAGATATCGTAATGGATGATCCCAAACAATCGTGCGACCATCTGCCCAATCTCTGACAGCGAAAATTCAGTAAGCTTAGCTGCTTATGAATGAAACTGGCTCCCCTGACGGAAATCCCAGCAACTGAAGCTCCGGCGGCGAAGAAGGAGCCGTGACAGTCGGCATTGCAGTTGGCGCAGACCCAAACGCGGAGCTGATCTAGTCAATCCGCCGGGCCGGGATGACGGACCGATCGAGGCTCCACGAAATCTCAAGGAAGATTCATCCACGCATTCAGGAGCCAGTCCATAACTTACTGACCATATCGATCGATCGATCCAGGCCGGCGCTAACCTTAACCTGCTGGGATTCGTCCGCATGGGGCATTGCACTCTGACCGGATGGCATAGCTTCGATCGATCGATCACGGAGAATCTGCCGCTTGGCCACTGCAAGCTGATCGAGCCAGTGTTCCCAATGTGCCTGCTTTTCAATAATTTTTGACGGCCTCCGGTTGCTGAAACCCTAGGTCACTGCTAATTAAGTCGGCTACAAATTCACAAGCAACACAAACTAAATGAGGCATTCGCATTGTTCGTAGCTAGTTGCAAGAGTTTCTGGGCAGAAATTGGAATTGCTAAATAGAGACACATGTGTGAACACGGGTCCATATGCGATCGACGAGTCCGTTGAAGCCGGACATTGATCAAATGTTGCATTATTGCGCAGGATCCATGTGTTGAAATGATATGGAAAGACAGGTCTTTGGTCAATCCTCCAAGCCGGGACAGGCCTCCGGGATCTCTCCAGCCTCSGGAGGTTCGGAATCAAAACTCCATCCAAAATTCTACGGACTCCTTCCTTGCAGAGGGGAGAGAGAGTGTCGGATTTCTTACAAATTAAAGTCGCAAGCATCGGTACTAATAACACCGTAAGTGATTTCAGTCTACTGGATCCCAAATCTGCACGAACGGGCTAGAATCAGGCAAGGCCTAATTCAGAGCTAAGTTAGATTTTAGGTTTCCAACCATAACCATGTCACTCTTTAGTTTTGGTCATCAGTAAGCTTAATATATTGGAGGGGACGTTTCCCATCCAACTTCTGATTTTATTACTTGAAGTTCAATCATGTCTGACAGTCAAGTTAATTACATACCAACCGAAACTGATTAGTGATTACACCACCCAGTGCGAAATCCTCTAGTTGGAAAAAAAATTATGTTTGATTGAATTGTAAAGTTTTATTTTTTATGGTCCTAGGTAGTAGGTAAGACTTGAAGCTAACGTAAACCACTCCCAGGAAATCGCCCGTTTGTTTCCTGGGAGGGTTCTGCAGCCGTAAACCACTGCCGGGAAACCACTGCCGGGAAATGCGTAGTTCATTGCCTGGAAGGATTCCACTCAGTAGTTAGGGTTTCATGCCCATAATGCCCGATTACGCGGGCAAAATTGCGTAATCGGGCATTACGGATTTCTCATCCAATTTTTTTTCAGTCATCCAAAGTTTTGCATTTTCCGGTAGTAGTTTACGTCGGGCCAATGGCCCTCGTCGTTGGACATTGCGTGCAAAAGAGTGCCTCCTCATTGGACTCCGCCCTCCTCATCGGCCCCTTTTGCACGCAATGCCCTCCTTCTCGGGCATTGCCCTATACATTATCATTCTTCCTTGGAAGGCAAAAAATTAAACCTAAAAAAACAACTTCCAAAAGACAAGAACCTACTCTAGGCTTTTAGTAAATTTGGATACACAAGGTTGCAGTGACTTTCTATCTCTCAAATTTTGCATGAAAAATTTAGCAATCACTATTAGACAATTAAGGATAAAAAACAAATTATATTCTTGAAGTATCAACCTGTATCCTCTCTTTATCATTCTAACTGAAATAGCTTCCTTCAAATAATGACTTTTATTACCATATTAAAGTCTAGTTCATCTCTTTAATCCCTAAATGTTGAAGGCCTTTTTTGAGCTTCTTTGAATTTGCTCAACATTGAATAAGAAGCCAACATTTTGATGAGTTTTATCAATTTTTTATTTATTGTAAAAGTACAAATTCAAAGTAGACATGTTTACTTAGAGATCACATGGAAAAAGAAAACACAACAATGTCATTTATGGATTGAAAGATTATGTATTATATTTGATCATGAGTGTGTTAAAACTAAGAAAGTAATTTGTAATCTTTCATTCCTCATGTTATATTTATAATCACATGTTAAATGCAAGAAATTGGTCACCCAAAAAACATGAGGATGAATGGCATAAGGTAGAACCACCTATAACCAACCGAGTAAGAAATTTTGGACAAATCTGGAGCAATGCAATGCAAGATAACTATTTTCAAAGGTGTGTTGATAAAAATTATGGGGATTGCAAAAACTTTGGTAATTTTTTCACATGAATTGAAATTACTATGAATTTTCAAAGGCTAAAAAAGTGTCGGACCCATTGCCAATCTCTAGACTTGTCCAATTTTGATCACTCAAAAAACTACTTTTCCACTCATTGCTTCCTACTTTTTTGCACACTAAATTGGAACATGTGTCATTAACTTTTAGTTCCAACTTTGAAAAGAAAAGAGAAAAACATTCTGCCCTTGGTTGGAAATATGATAGTCTATAGGTAAGTTATTGGACCCTCATCGGGAATGGGTGGTTCTACCTTAACATGCATAATCCCAATCAATTTATGGCTTCTCAAAATCTACTCAACATTTTTTTAAAGTGGATTACTAATGTGATACATTCTCCAAGATCTATTGCATTTGAGACTCATTTCCAAGAGCCTTCAACACTAGAAATTAAAGATTTGCAATGAACACCCTTGCACAAAATCTTGAATAGAAAAATCATAATCAATCATTTACAAAATTGAATTCTTGATGCTAAAACTAAACTTCAAAAACAATTTTTCAAAAACATAAACTACTAAAAATAATAACTTGGTAAGGTTTTATTTAAGTTCAAGATTATACTGGTACCTCGGGCATTTAGGGGTTAATCAGTGAAAAATTATATACTTAATTGCTTGCAAGCTTTAATTTCTAAAAATTTGTCATCAATTGAAAATATATTACAAATAAACAGCTTTTCTACATTGTCTATCCTGTAATTATTCATTGATGGGTAAGGGATGGCCAGGGTGAATTGACCCCCTCATTGTCCCTCCGGGGCAAACCCTGGAATTTTATATTTGCGAGGCTTAATTTTTTTTTGAAATTCTGAATTCATATTTGCAATCAGAGGCCCCAAATTACCCTGAGGAAGCGCAAGAATTACATAAAAATTGGCACAACATAGGGGGCTTTTTTTTCAAACCTAAGTTGACCAGGGCAATGAGGGGGTCAATTCTCCCTGCGGGGATTGGCACTGCTAAGTAAAGGTACTTGATTTACATGGTTGGGGTGAACTGATCCATCGCTTGTGCCTAACAGAAAATGCTCAAATTTATAATTTCCACGCATGATAAAATTTGCAAATTTTGAATTCATATTTGCAATGAGAGGTCCCATGTTAACTAGGAAAGTGTAGAAGGTAAATTATTCAAGCACAAAAAAAGGAGTTGCACCCTTGGAATGACTTGGAGGTGAAAGGGCCCCCTCGCTTTGCCCCTTTAAGTTATTTCAGGGGTGCAAGTAATATAAAAAAAGTCCCCATATTTTGTGTTTGAAAAATTGATCTCTTTCTTACACCTCCCCAAGCTAATTTGGAGCTTCTAATTGCAACTATGAATTCAAAAGTTGCAAATTGTATCATGCAGAGAAAATAAAAAATTTCAGCGTTTTCCCAAGGGGCTTAGCGAGGATAGGGGTGAATTATTTGGCCTCCTTGCTTGGCCTTTCCATGTCATTCTAGGTGTGTAAGTAAAAAAGGAGTCCCGTGTTTTATGATTGATTAATTTACTTTGTATTCATGAACTCAAAATTTCCAAATTTTATCATGAGTGGAAAATAAAAATTTCAATGTTTCAAGGGGCCGAGCAAGGGCTGGGGCAAATTGACCCCCTTACTGCCTTATTTTTACCGCTGGAGTAGAAACTCTAGATTTTTTTATTTGCCATTGGTAATAAACTTTGGAAATTATGAAGTCATGTTTGCAATCAAAGGCCCCAAATTAGCCAGGGGAGGAAAAAAAATACAAAATTTACGCGGCACAAAATAGGGGACAAATTTTACAGTGACCTTCTGGCGGGGCACTAAGAGGGTCAATTTTGCTCAGCCAAGCGAGGGCCAAGGTGAACTAGTCCTTTGCTTGGAGCCAGGGTGAATTGACCCTTTCATTACCCCTGTCACAAGGTAAATGTCAAAATTGCCCCCTATTTTGTGCTGCGTCAATTTTGTATTTCCTTACTTGCCCAAGCTAATTTGGGGCCACTGATTGCAATTTGAATTCAGAATTTGTAAATTTTGTTATAAGTGGCAGATAAAAGAATTCGAGTGTTTTCCCTAGGGTAAAAAAAGGCGCAATGAGGGGGTTAGTTCACCCTGGCCCTTGCTTGGCCACTCCAAGTCATTCCAAGGGTGTAAATAAAATGAAAAGCCCCCTATTTTGGGTTTGGTTGATTTACCTCCTACATCCCACTTGACTAATTTGGAGCCTCTCATTGCAAATATGACTTCAGAATTTGCAAATTCTATCATGCGTCGAAAAAATAAAAAATTTCAGGATTTTCTCAAGTGGCTAAGCGAGGGGGTCAGTTCACCCCGACCATTTACATGTGCGACTACCAGTACTACACTAATGGTGGTAAATAGTGTTACCTATACTAATTGATTTAAAACAACCATAAGTTTTTACTCTTAATGAATATTTTTACCAACTATAGGTACAAAAAATTTCCAACTATAGTACTATTAGGATCCATGCACTCCCTAAAGATATTCATGAAGAATACAAACTTATAGCATTTCTAAAGTAGTTAGTATGGGTAACACTATTTACCATGTACTGATTTCCTCCATTTACCCCTCCTTCATTTTCAAAATTCAAGTACTGTATTCAACGGTTATTTTGGTCACATCCTCCAGTTCCCCATCCAGGCTGTTCCGCAGTCTATTTTCGGCACCAAACCCGCTGCAGGTACAATCGCAGCGCGACCAGCGGAAGCGCCGGGCGCCACGACCAAGACGGAGGGGGAGCTCTGGGTTCAACTTATTACGTACTGTAGTTCCGGGGAAAGGAAGCAAGCGAGCAGCTGGAGTTTCCTTCGYGAGATCATGAGCTGTCGATTGATCGGTTTTGTATTTTGAATTTCCGACGGTTGCTGAGTTCGACTCAGGATTTCAAATTCTTTTGWGGATTTGGCGCCTTCCGACGATGGTGACAGGGGATATGGAGGTATCGATGCGCGAGCCCYTGGTGGAGTAACTTAGAGGTTCTGTTCGCTGGAAAAACGGCCCTGGTTCCCGCTGCCGGCAGTTCTACCGTTGGAATCGCGGAAGTTTTGAAATGAGTTGAAATTTCTTAWAGGTGCTCGTGCATTGGGTGTGTTGGGCGGTAGGGGGCTGGCGRGGGTCGAGGAGCTGCCGTCGCAACAAGGACACGGTACTGGAGAACCTGTGACAGAATGTAAGTTCGTCGAGGGCGTGCAGAAGTGGTTGTACTGTCGGTCTGATTAATCACTTCTTTCTTATTACCGTTTTTTTATCTTTCATTCGTCGACTTCAATTCCTTGAGCGTAGACGGATTATGCGAGATTTTTGGAGGCCGATCCCTGTCCCTGAACGCGGAGTTTTTCTCTATTTTCTCTYGTCGATGGAACGATAGTTACCATTATACAGAGTGAGAGTTTTTGCTTTTAGAGAGTTGACGGTCAGGGAGCTGCGGTCGCAACGAAGACGCCGTAGTGAAGGACCTGCGAAAGAGTGTAAGTTCCTCGAGGTCGATTCTGGACTGAAGAAATGGTTGTACAGTCGGTCTAATCATTCTCTTTTTTCTTTTTTCTTTTTCTGTTTCTGCTCCTCGACTTCTTCAGTGTAGACAGATTATGCTAGAGATTTTTTTTCTATAACCACTTCTCTTTTGTGTCAGAGTATGAGCAAGGCACAAAGATTTAGGACTCGAGATTCAGTTTTGGCGCCTCGGAAACAATCGAGAGTTAAGTTAAATTGAAATACTCGCGAATGACTGATTCATTTTATTTTCAGATGTCTTGTTTGTTTAGGCAGGCATAGTCTTTTTCGGTAGCTTTCTTAGGACTCTGAATATTAATCTAGTACCGGTACGGGCTTGTTCAGGCAAATAATCCAGATGTATATAATGACGCGATTATGACTTTTCTGTTTTGATTCATGTTTATTGCCAGCTGGTAGAGGTGTAGATGAGCCTGTAATTTTAGTTCTTGCAGAGCTAGGATCGAACCTGTGGCCATTACAAATGACTGCGACGCAGCTGGCGTTTCATCTTCAAGATGTGAGAACGCCAGCCACAGTGGCTCCAGAAAGTCATGATGCATCCCTGGACCATTTGCTGGCCCACTTGGAGAGCTCAAAGCAGGCTCTGGAACATCAAGTACAGCAGCTGTTGCAGGAGAATCGGTTGAGTAAGTCAGCAAAGAAGGAGCAGCAGTGGCACATGGAGGGCGAGAGRCTGCATTCGAAGTTGGACACTCTGAACTTGACTTTGATGGAGAAGGAAGAGCGCATCCGCCAGCTTGAGAAAGAGCTTCGCGATTCCCGGGGTTCCGTCCAACAAGTGCAAAGCAGGTAGCAAAATGTTTTATTAAACTGGTAATTTTAGCAAAATTGAAGTTTACAAGGGTTTCTTTCTTTAAAAGAGGTCTAGATTTAAGTTTCGCCGCACATTTCTTCGCCGTTTTAACAGAACATTATCAATTTAATGAGAATTTCCTCAGGTGCCGCGAAGTAGAGAAAGASAAGGAGAGGGGGAATTTGGAGCGAGCCAAYCTGCAGGCGGATTTGGAGGATTCCCAATCAAACTTCCGAAACCTGGAAGGAGAATACAAACTGAAGCATGACGTCGCCGAGAAGCAGCGACGCGCTCTTGAGAGTTTGTCCGACAAGCTGGAGAATCAGAGAGTGTCTTTCCAGGTAGAGTTTTATTTTAACTTATTTATTTATTCCAGTGTCGCCATGCTATTCAACTGAATGGTTCTTTCATTACTAGGGTGAATTTCAGAGAGCCAAAGAGGTTACATTCAAGTACTCAGCTCTGAAAATTTGGACACTCAAGTGCTCAAGGCTTTGAAAACTGCAACTTTCAAATGCTCAGATGGATTTCGAATCGTCCAACTGAACCCTTGAGTTTTGAAATCTAGGCAGCGTTTACATGCCAGGTGCTTTTGCGTTAGAATTTCAGTCATGCCGACAGATAACTACTTCTGCTCCACTGAACTCAGCCCTTACTWATGTGAAATTCTTTCATCTAACAGCATGGGTTTACTGGTAGCGCTAGTGCTTTCTTCATAAGCATGCATTTGAAACTTGGATCCAACAGCATCCAGTACTTTGTTTTAATGGTTTGCATCTTTCGAATGTTTTTATCGATTTCTACAGAATCAGCTGGAAGATGCCAGAAGGAAAATGGTGGAGTTGGAGGACATGGAGCAGAAGTATGAAATTGCAGCTCAACTTGCAAGTCAGCATCTCGCTGAGAAAGAAAGGCAGTTAAAGTCGTTGCGAGATGCTCATGAAAAACTTTTAGCGGTCCAGAAAAGCAAGCAGGCTGACGAGCGACACGAGGTGAAGGAGTTCGTAATTCWGCTTGAATCCTCTCATGMAAAATGTGAAGAGCAAAAAGCGTTGATCTTAGAACTGCAGGGAGAGCTTGGAAGGATGAAGAAGCAAGCCCGCGAATTGGACGCACGCATTGCAGCGTCTGAAGCAGATGCTATTTCTAAATCATCTATGCTTGAAAAGGTAATACCATTTGAGCTCTCACGAAAACGSCATTATCTTTCTGTCAGCGTGATTCACGCCCCGAAATTGCGAGTTTCAACTGCGCGAATCCCTAAAACTAGGAAAGGTTTCTAAGTGCCTGTTGGGGATYGAGTTARCCTTGTGGATTTCCACAAATTTAATGATACTGACTACCATTATATTTATACTCTTACGTAAACCTCGTAATGACCTGGAGAYCCAAACAGGCGGCTTGCTTTYCARTATRGTCTCTTTTTYGGTTTAGAATTATTAATTTCTGTCCGAAACTGAAATGCTTAACACTGATTCTCGTGATACGGAACTTGTCCTTGACCAGATTATATTTTCACAAAGTCAGCAGTCGAATTGTTATTTTGATTTTACAATTCCCGGTMAWGAGAACGCGATTTTTTCTTTTGCCCAATTCACGGTGTAGGCACGGAGTTCTAACTCATCACTTGTCTGAACATCAGGTGCAGCAGGAGCTCAACAATACCTCATCCAAGGCAGTTACATTAGCAATATCAACTGCGCAAGCCGAGGACTTAAAAACACAAGTCCAGACATTGAAGCGGAACTTGCAAGACGTCGAGAACATGCTTAGTGATGAAAGTGCGCTGCGTTTCAAAGCGGATTGTGCACTGAACGATTACAAGGATCGAGAGAAGACCTTCCTAAAGGTAGAGCAGGAGTTGCAAGAGGAGGTCAAATGGAGGAACGAGCAGTTCGGGTCGCTAGAAGAAGCGCACAACAAGRTGAGGGACCAGTTTCACGAAGGCCTCAGCATGTGGGCTGCCGAAAGAGCTGCCATTCTTCACGACATTGAAGTGTTGACAGAGAATGTGCAGTCTCGAGACTTCGTCATTCACGACCTCCGGTCCCAGGTGCACTGTCCGGTGACTATTTGATGCAACAAGCCAGTTTCCAACTTCTCTATCACTCCCAGGGTTATCACTGATTTGCCTCAGTTATTCCTTGAAATTTAACTTGAAATGGAGAATTTTCCGGAATCAGTAGCTTGGCAGATTGTCTCATYTTAAATTATGAATTTMTTCAAATGAATTACCTCACATGTAACTAAAGGACAGCAGCTCCCGTTCATTGTTCAGGTGAAGCTTCTGGAGCAGTCACTTGCGCATGAAGAGAATTGYAGGAAGCTCCTGGAGTTTCAGCTATCTGATGCGAAAGCTGGTTACGAGAGTGTTTCTGCACAGTATTTGGGAGCGCAATCCATCCTAGAAAGCTTGAGGGAAAATTCGAAGAAAGAACTCGCGTTTCTGAAAGATACCCTTGCAGAGAGAGACAGTCAACTGAAAGAGCTTCATGTGAAGGAATTTCAAATTGATCGCGACCAGAAGAAGATGATGCACTTCGAGGCTGAACTCGACAGGTATTAGAACCATTGTGAGCTGTTGCAGCAGGCTTTAGATAACTTCAATGTTGTTCGATATCATGGAAGTTCTTTGTATTTTCATAGCCTGTAGGGTACGTTAACCTTAACTGATCTAGATCACTTATGCAATTGGAGGTTGAACCTTGACAGTTACAAGAGCCGTTGTGAGCGGTTGCAGCAGGCCCTCGAAAAAGGTAATGCCCAGGTGATGGAAACTCGAGTATCGCTAGATTCCGAGGATAGAGATTCTTTGAAGAGAACTTTGACTTCCGCAGAGGCTACCATAGCCAAGAAGGTGGTTGAAATGAAAGAACTGGAGCTGGAGCTGGACCGGACACGAACCTTGTCGAWGCTCTTGAGAACCTCCTTGTCTGAAGCCGAAGAGAAAAGACTTGAAGGGAATAGCGATGCAACACAAACMGTTAAGAAGCTCTCGACGGCATTATCAGCCAAAGAACAGCGCACCATTGAACTCGAGATGGACGTCGAGAGGCTTAAGGTCAGTGAGCTCAGCTGAATTTGTTTTGGCTGGAAGCGAGAACTCCGTGCTATTTTAATCGCGTTTAGGGCAGTTAGTTTCAAATGTTGGATTTGATACGAAGTCATGTAATCATGAATAAACGGATTTACTAAATTTTGTAATTTGCTGATAAGTCATCGAAGAAAATACAACACTCCTGTCTAAATAGCTATCTAAATTTAATGTCAGCAACAAATTCACTAATATGATTCGAACCCAAAACTGCACTGTTCCAGGTGGTTGTAAATGATGTGCGGAAGTGCAATGCCGAAGCTGAGCAGAGAATCAGAGCTCTCGAGGACAGGCTTCGGGACTGTCAAAGAGAACTGCAGGCCACGAGCCATCTCAGCCATTCCGTCTTGAATATTCAGGTGCCTTYATAAAGTAACTGTGTTTATTTGTTTCTAAACAGGAATTAGACTGTGCTACAACACATTTCTTAATGCACCGTCCGTACTTATCCATTAAAACATACTTTGACATTGATATAATGAGTTCGGAAACCTGTTATATTCATTTCTAATACATTCTTCTYCTTGACCCTAAGTGTGCTTGAGCTAGGAATTGGAAGATCATTTAAAATGTGTATGGTGTGGTCAGTTMCAACCTTTTCCAATCTTTCCATGTYTATTTCAGTGTTCCTGAAATCCTGTTTTGTTCAGGAGCACGAGGACGTCGTGCATGCAATCCGATCTGAGTGCCAGACCCTGCAGCGACAACTGAGCACTTGTGATTTTGAAAAGTTTGAGATTGAAAAGCACCGTGATAAACTCCTAGCTGGGGAGAAGCAACACTATCAGGAGAAACAGGAACTGGTTTCGAAGCTGGAGCGTCTGGGCAAACAGTTCACACTTAAAGACGCCCGAGTGAACGATTTGCTGGACCAGATCAAGAAGGAAAAGGATGTCACCCGCATACTGCAGACTCGTCGCTCCAGCTTGGAGCAAGAGTTATCTAAGAAGTTGTTACAGGCCGTGGAAATTGGTGAAGATTTGATTGCAGGAAAGCGGATTGCACAGGAGCATCAAGAGCGGCCTCAAGCTTTGGACGCAGCTCTGAGTGCTKCTGCTTCTGCAAAAGATGCGTCTCTGAAGGAAATCAAAGACACGCTGCATGAGTTGACAGTTCTTTGCAAAGGAGGTGGTGCAACTAGCCAGACTCAGCTGAGAATATCATCAATAGAAGAGAAATTAAAGAAGCAGGACGTCCTGGGTGGGCAATTGGTTTCGTTATTGGGAGAGGTTGAGCTAGTTGCGCAAGGTGTGGGGTATGTGAATATTGAGTTAAGCAGCCTCAAGGATGATTCAAAGCTGACGAAAACCGAGTTTGAGAAACGGTTGAAGGCCGTGGAGGACTTATTCTCTTCCTCTTTCGCGGAGCTTCAGGAGGTGAACGATTCTTCCTACTTCCTCCGTGCAAAGTTTCTTCTCATGAACCAATGTATGCTTGCACGTTCGAAACAAACGTTTTCAGGAATGTTTAATTGTTTCAAGAATTTCAATACAGCTTTACATGGASATACACTCATCTGGAGGCTAGTCTAGCATTATGCAATTCTTGCGGAGTTGGGGGGCAGATCTCTCCATGATTCATTGGAAGGTCTTCCTATGATCACCTTCTTGCGATATGTGACTTATTTTAGTATCTAAAATATGTAGTTTACAATATTCCAATTATTTGTTTGAATTGAATTCATAGGGAGGTCTTTCTATGATTGACCTATTTCATTGCCATATCTCCGACGCACATCTTCAATACACATGTCAGGGTGTCTCCCTGAGATGTATGTCAAAAAGCACTGAAAAAACTGTTCCATCAAGAACGTTAGTAAATGAGAGACTGGCCTGATCCTTTAAACTTAAGGACTCATCCTATGATGCTATGGATTTGCAGATATCAGAACAAGTTGGGAAGATGAACGCCGAAAGGATGTCCCTTGTGGACGTTTTGAACAAGAAGGAGGGCGCCTTGGATCTACTGAATAAGGAGAATAGCAACCTCAACATCGAGAAAAACAGGCTAGAGTCTAACGCTGACGTTCTGGAGGAAAGGCTACATCACTTGGTGAATGAAGCTGAGTGCAAGAAAGCTATCATTGTCACCTTAAACGTCAATATGAAAGCGGCTGAAGAAGGTGTAGCTTCCCTACACGACTTCCATGGCAAACTGGAGGAGTCAGAGACCAAGAATAGGGAACCCGTGAGCGTCGCAGATCAAGTCATAGGCTTGCAGCGCAAACTGAGAGAAACGGAAGAAATTGTCCACGACAAGGAACAACGACTGGCTGCGTCGGAGTGGACCGTGCAWCAACTAGCCAGCGAGATTGCGAAGTTCAAGTGCTKCCTGGCACAGAAGGTGAAGGACGAGACAGCATCGAGAGACCTTGTTGAGCACTCGTCAGCGGAGCTCAAAGTGAAAGAGCGTGAGTTGATGGTGCTTCAGTGTGACCTCGAGAATGCTGTGAAGACTAGTAATGACAACGTCGCATTTGTGCAACAACTTACAATGTCCAAGGGCGAGGTGGGGCACGTTCTGGAGCTTACTAAACTTGCTCTTGAGGAGAAAGCTGCCACTCTTGTTACTTCTGAAGCCGAGGTCAAGCGCCTCCTGGAGTCGCAGAGATTGACGGAGGAAGCATTAGAATCCTGCAAAGAGCGATTGTCAACTGAACTAACGACGAACTTGGCCCGTGAACAGGATATGAAGCGTTTATGTGAAGATATTGAGCGGGCGAACCAGGAAGCCAGTCTGGCGGACGTAGACGTCAAAAATTTACAAGCAAGTTTGAAATGCTTGGAGAGGACCACCGAAACTCGACTGGAGAGCTGTGAACGGRAGTTACAGGAAGGGGCGGCCGACCTTGCTGAATACCAAGAGAATTGCGCTGGTTTGTTGACTCTGATTGAGAARAAGGATTCGRGAATTCAGCAACTCGAGTTTGAAGTGACACGTGCAGAGAAAGAGCTWGAAAGACAAGTCATGCTAGTTGAACAGGGCGAGCAGGAGCTACATGTTGTATCTGAGCAGTTGCAAAGCAAGACGAAAATGCTTACTAGTCTGAAAGTTGAGCTTGCGACTAAGGATAACCTTGTGAGAGAATCAGATACGCAGAAACAAGGTCTGGACGAAGAGGTTCGAGGATTGAAAAGCTCTCTCTCAGTAGCCAGTCGGGATTTAAATCAGAAAGCCACGGAAATTGAAGATCAATTGAGGATTGTCGATCAACTTAAGAGTGCGCTTTCTCATCAGGGAGACGTTCACTCGAAAGAGCTTCAAATGGTTACTAGCAATGCGGCAGAAGAGACGGAAAGCAAGGTGTCCAAATTGCAGGCTGCTTTGAATGGAGCGCATGACGAACTGGGAGATGTGCAGAAAATGTTGTCAATCAAGGAAGGTGAAACACGTGTTCTCTCTTTAAGGTTGTCTGAGTTGGAAAGCCTGGTTGAAAAGGGCAAGAGCCAAGYATCGAATTTGCAAGCTGATTTGCAATTTGCAAGGGCGAACCTCGACGCAGAGACCGAGCGAGTCTGGCATCAGGTTCCTGCCCGAAACGAGTTCGAAATTGAGCTTGATAGTTGGAAAGCGAAAGCTGCTGCTCTGACAGAGAACCAAGCCGAGTTTGAATCCGAAATTAGCAGATTGCAGGTCGAGATAAACGATTGGAAAGAGGTATCAGAGCACACAAAGAACTTAAATCAAATGGAGCTGAAAGCATGGGAAATGMAGGTGGCCTCGACGCATGCCACWATCGAAAAGTCGCAGGTGGAGGTGATGGAATGGAAAGCGGTAGCAGAGAGAACAATGCTCCAAAGTGTAGAGCTTGAAAAGTCAATGCAAGCTGTCCAAAAGTCAGTGGTAAGCTGGGAGAACATGATCACCTCCTTCGCTGACGAAGGAGACATAGCTAAGCTGCAGTTAGAGCTCGTGATGAAGCAGGTCCATGACGAATTTCGAGTCTTGCATGGAGAGCTAGCTAATACCAAAGACATAATCTCAGCTACACGTCAAGAGGGGCATACTTTGAAAGCCGAGTTTCTTTCTATAGTCAAGGAAGTCATGAACGAACAGACTGCGTCGACTCTCAGTCTGGACGATGGAGAATCATTCGTGATTCAGCACTTGAAAGCTGTCGTTTCGAATCTCGAACGAGAGCTAGGTAGCTGGAAAGCGAAGGCTTTCAGTTCAGAGGTCGAAGCACAATCACAAGTAAAGAAATGGAGTCAAAGAGCTGAGGAGTGGGAGTCATACAACSAGATTTTGGAACAAGCTTTCCTAGACTTCGAACATGCTGTGCTGGCCTGTAAATCAGATGCGGGCTCATCAGTATCTGATCTAGAAATGGATTTGAAGCTGGACATTCGAGTCTCTTTCCAGAATCTGCGGAAGGAAGTGGAAGAAGCGACATCAGAGATGCTGGAAGTCAAAGAGCTCGCAGCGTTCGAAACCGAGCGTGCTCAACTGGAGTTTCAGGATTGCGTGAATTCTCTGCAAGCGGAGGTGGAAGTTTGGAAGGGGAAGGCAGCGGTAGCCACTGAGCATGGCTTGCAGATGAAATATCAATTTGAAGATTTGATCAAGAACCTCCAACGTGAATTAAAGAACTGGAAACAGTTCGAAGCATTGGCTGTCGGAGACGATTCGGGTGCCCAAACTGTTGCGAATGGTACTATTGTAGTAGCAGGGATGGAGGAGTCCAGTGATATCAGTGACATTGCACTCAACCCTTTTTATCAAGAGGATGAAGGCTGTTCGTCAGCTCAGGACAATGCGGACAGCGCTGCTTCTCAGTTGGACGGGTGGAAAACAAAATCTTCGGCTGAAGGCCGGAAGCTAACCCGTCAGCTCCGAGCTTCATTGAAGCACCTCCAATTCGAGTTACAGAGTCGGAAACAGGCTCCCAGAGCGGCGAAGSATGACTCCTTAGTGCACAGACGTGATGATACTGGACTGGAGAGTCTGGTGAAAGCATTGCAGGAGGAGGCTGTTGAGATAAAGGCCGAACTTGCAGTGTGGAAGAAAAAGGCCCATGAAACCGGAACTCTAAAGGAAGATCTAGAGAGGGCGATTGATAAACTGAATGCAGAGGTAGAAGTCTGGAAAGACCGGTCGGCCATGTCAGCTGGTCAGAGAATCGTTGCGAGGCGCCAGCTCGATGACTTAGGAAAACAAGTAAAGTCATTGACTGGTGAAGTGCAGAAATGGAAAGATGTGGCAACGGAAGCGAATGAAGGCGCTACRAGGCTGCAGAGCGAAGTAGAGAAATGGCAGAAAGAGAGTGAAGAGGTGAGAGGCGAGATGAATGAGTGGATGGAGAAAGCGTTGGAGCTCAACTGCGTCTCTAAAGATTTGGAAGAAAAATGGAAGCAGAGTGGTTGCGAGCTGGAGCTCCTACGTGCAGAAGTGGAGAGATGGAGAACTGTTGCAGTGAAAACAGAGGACGAGGGAAAGGTAACTAAGATGGAATTGCTCGATACACTRGGCAAATTTGAAGATGAATTGGAGGTGATGAGTGGTAACTCTATTGGAGGATGTAGCACAGCAGGAGGCAGATCTTTCAAGGAAGAGGATCTGGAGTGTTCCTTGCTCTCGTCGGGTCGCGTTTCAAATGAGTGGAGACAGGAGCTGGAGATCTCATTGCAAGCCGAGATTGAAGATTGGAAGAAAAAAGTTGCTGAGGAGGAAGATTTGAGACAAGCTAACGAGGCAACCATCAAGGAGTTACGAACGGAGGTGGACGCATTGAAGAGGAGTGCTGCTTTAGTCGCTGACGATAGACAACGCGAAATAGTCGAACTGGAAAAGAAAATGAAGGACCTAGAGGCTAGAGATCACTTTGCTGAGGTTCAAGGCGAGCYCCAGATTTGGAAAAAAAGAACAGCAGATGCCACGGAGGAGTGTACATCTCTTCATGACACTTATGAAAATGTTATTCACGAGCTTCAATTAGAACTTGCACAATGGAAAGTGAAATCTGAGACAGCTACTGACGAGTGTCAGTCCGTGAGAGYGGAGCTGGAGAACGTGGTTCATGATTTGCAAAGCCAGGCACATGTCTGGAAACTGAAGGCCGAGAAAGCTTCGGAAAATGTGGTCAAGAYTCAAGAGTATGAAGATTTGATCAAAGCTTTGGAAGAGGAACTGTGTCTTTGGATGCAGCGAACTCAGGAAAGCAAGCTTTTGCAACTGCAACTAGAAAATGAGCAAATTGGTTTGAAGGAGTCTCTCGCTGGCACGCACAATGAATTACGGGAATGGAAAGACAGAATTTCAGCCGTAACACCGCTACGAGGGTTAACAACAACTTCTGTAGACGATGATAAGTTGAACATTTACCCTCTGCACGATGAAGGTGAAGASGAGGTTAACATCGATCACGCCGTCAAATCTCAGCAACTCCAGGATTGGAAATCAAGAGCTGAGCAAGCTGAGCTTTTGCAATTGCAGCTGGAAGATGTGCTTGCCGAGACGCAAACTGAACTACACGAATGGAAACAGAAGACCGCCAATTTCAGTCTGGCGGCCGAGTTTCTGAAAGAGGAGCTCGAGAACCTCGTCGAAGAAGGCAGGCTTGATAAAGAGGAGTTGATTCGGTCTAATACTGAGCTGGAAGCATGGCGAGAGCGGGCTCAGGTCAGCAAAACCCGGTTCGAAAGCTCTAATCTAGCGCTSCAGAAGTTAGAAGAGACCGCCCTTGCTATCACTCAATCCACGAGGTCTCTGTTGAAAGAACTTGACTTAACAATTGAAGGAGGRCTGTTGGAGAAGGAGGAGTTTTCCGCTTCAATTAGTGCTCTAAAAGATTTAGTACTTCATTGGAAGGAGAAGGTGGCCGAGGGCGAGACCATGCAAGCACAACTCAGAACCACTCTCTTGAAAAGTCAAGCCGAGCTTCAAGATATCAAAGATGAAGCTGCCGTTGCTGTTGCAACGAAATCGGAAGGCATTGGACAGCAAAATGGGACACTCTGCACCACAATCAACGAACTGGAAGCGGAGTTGCTGGAATGGAAATCTAGAGCTCAGGAGGGCATATCAGTACAATTACAGTTGGAAAGAGCTTTGTTAGAGACAGAACAGACAGCAGGGATCGCGGCAAAGAACATGCAGGCTTTGAGGGACGAACTGGACCACACAATCGCTGAAAGAAGCTCGGAGAGTCAGGAACTGTGCGCCGCCATTACCGGMCTAGAAACCGAGATTTTGGAGTTGAGAGAGTCAGGTCCTAGCCGTTTACCTCAGCTTCTTCAATTGCAGAACACGTTGACAGAGACGCAATCACAACTTCTGGAATGGAAAGACAAAGCCACCGCTGCTTCTCGGGCGGAAGCGGAATTGCGTCAAGCCGTGGAGGTCACCAGAGCTGAGGCAGTACAGCTCGACTGTTTTATCAGAGCTCTCAAGGATGAGCTGCATGAGTGGAAAGAGAAAGCTGAACACCTTGAAACATTGCAGGTCCAGTTGACATGCTCGCTAGCATCATCGTCAGAGGAGCTTCAAAGATGGAAACAGAAGGCCACGGAAATGGAACCAAACCCGGACCTCAGGAATATTGTTTCTCAATGGAAAGAGAAAGCTCAGGAAGGTGAATTTCTTTACCGACAGACAAAGGAGTCGCTGACGGAGACGCACATAGAGATCAAGGATCTGAAAGACCAGATCGTACTGTTGAACTTGTTCACAAATTCTCTTAAGGATGAGCTCAAGAGTGCAAATGAATTTGTCAGTAAGTTGACCACCCAGCTAAGTACCCAGAAACAGAATGAAGAGTCCTTACTGCAGTTGAATCAGCAGTTGGAAGCTGATCTTGTGCTTGCGCGAGAGGAGGCTTCTTCTAGGAAACATAAGATGACACAGATCCTTTCCCAGCTTGAAGGAAATAGGGAAAGCCAGATGGAGCTGCAAACAAAGCTGCATCTGGCCCAACGTCGACTCCTTGGAATCGAGAAAATTCACAGCCAAACTGAGAATGTGAATCGGGGGATAGGAGAGACGGCCCCTGCGAAGGTGAGTCTTTAGAAATAGTTCACWTTCATCAAATTGCTTTTAGCCTGGTTTTATGGCAGTTTGACTTCGTGGTAGTTAAAATTGTAGATCTCATTGAAGTTCCGGTKACCKAATTTTCGGTTGCCGAACTATATCAATCCCAGTCTTGTATCTCTTGGGACTRTRAAGTCGTTGTYAGCTAATGTCTTTCCTTGCAGGTMAATTTTTCTGAACSAGACGACAAAATGAATCCTGCTGTCGGTAAAATGCGGCAAGAACTTTTTTCATTGAAGTCCCTGGTTGGCAAGCTGGAGCATGTCCGAGGGAACGATGGGGAACAATCCCGAGCTTCTTCTAGTGTTGCAGGCGATGACGAGTTGGCAGTTGCTGAAGAAATTAATATACCTCGGGCAGTTTCGTTACCATCTCGGTAAAACCACTCTCCCGTGATCCCATCTGATAGACAGTAACTTGCTTGGATTGAAGTTGTTGAGTGGTGTTGCTCACATATTTGCCTTGCATGATCTGAACAAGAGTGTAAAGAACGTGAGTCATGTCACAGTGAAGAAAAAAAACTCGTTGTCAATATGAAGCAAAAAAAAGAAGGAAAAGAGCTTACCTAGAGAAAGATATGGATCGGGGTATAGTTTATCACAAGATTGCAAGCGAATTAAGTGAATTTAGGTTCACTTCTTCTCCCTTTCCTCCAAGTCAGCCTGTGAGAGCAGTGTCGCATTGGTTCCTTTTCCAGCTTTATCATATGGCTGGGCCATTCGTCTCAGAAACTGTAGAAGCGGAGCATTCAGCAGGTTAGAAACTAGATGAGCAGTGCAAATGAATACCAAAGCCACCACTTCAATGGTATTAAACTATATAGAACAGAGTTGCTTGGTCGGTAAAGTTGCCGTGCTTGCAAGGTGCATTCACAGCAGAGTTGAGCTACGTAGAACAATCATAGCAAAGCTGAACCCATACAAAAGTGCGGCCATGAAAATATAATTTAGGACCTATGGTACCTCTCGAGCAATATGGACAGACATATCTGTACTGAGGTTGAGGTGGGCATCTCGAAGATGTGACAAAATCCACTGTGGTAATTTCGATCGCTTATCATGGCGATTATATCTGTGAATCATTAGATTAGTAAGGAAAACTCAAAAGAGGAGCCACCCTCAAAGGCTAACTTTGCTGTCGAGGAAATTCTTCCTAATCATTTGTGCAACGAATATCGAAGTATAATTCATCAACAATTTAGAAGAAGTTAAAACATTTAAAGAGTAGGAATTTCCTAAAGATTTGACGTAGAATGTACCTCTTGTCAGCAAAAATCATCATTCCGTAGTCAGCTTTCGAACGGATGACGCGTCCCACACACTGCGCAGCTTGCCGCTGGTCCATTCGTGCACAGGTGCGTTACATTAGAAAAAACAGGTATAACAAGAATATCGTCCATTTGAATATCATAACGAAGGTTAAATAAACAGAACGTCGCAAGGTAGTAAATGGCTTTCAAAACCACGGTTACAAGCCTAGGACTTCTCCTAAACATACCACAGCATCAAATGTCAAGAAGTCATTCTCTTTGATCTGAAAAGTTTCCCGCAGATACTCCAGACGTGCTCGAAGTATTCTGCAAAGAGCACCACGAACACCCTGGATGTAAGACTTTGTATTACTAGGAAAGAACAAAGATAGGGTCACAAGTGAGAATCCATTCCAATATAATATCTGACCCTACTAAGTTTAACAGCAAACTGATCTTAAGTAAGCATAGAATTAAAGACCATAGTTGCACTTGTTCTAACTAACAGTAAGGCACGATCTTTACAACAAGCAAAAACTGTGAAACATGTACGCACCTGCTGAGTGTATATTGAAATGGTACACCGTACATGATCACAAGGCGACCATAATGCCTGTCAAAATCAATACCTTCTGCAACTTTGCCTCTGAACATCACCAAGTAAGCATTCAAACGATGTCTCCGATGAGTTGGTGAGTAAACATCTGCATCTCTTCAAAAGAGACCTGACCAATACTTTTCTAAGATCTACAAACTAGCTGTCAAAGCGAAGAGTCGGCAAAATCACAAATTGTAAAATCGTGACCAGATCCCCAACGACAGTGGGCCAAAAGCTGAGGGAACCACTTAAAACCAAGACGATACTGCCGTAAAAGTGAAAGAAAACTCAGTACCTGGCAACRGAGAAGAAGACAGCACCACGGCCACAATCACAAGCTCGTCTGTAGTTGTCAAGGGCAAGTGTGGTCTCGACCACRTCTTGGGTCTCGATGAAAACCAACTTGTGTTGCATTACTTCCTGTGRATTAAAWTGGGACGCTGAGTATKCAGACGAGACTACAAATTTGGAACTTCTAAAATAGAAGTGTAATATAGCATTACTATGAAGTTTTTGGAGGGCAGATAGTTCAAACGATCCACCTCATAATTCGATTAGTTTAGAACCAAAACATTCTGAATCCTGCAAATTGAGAGAATGTGATACAGACCTGTAGGATACCCATCTCATTCCAACTGTTCACAATTCCGTCCATGTACGAATAACTGACAAAAAAGCACACGAYCCCATCCGGMACAGCGGASACCATCTCCAGCAGTAGACGCCCGTAGTTACGAACCACTCCCGGATCACTCCGCATGTCAAACTTCGTACTTACAGGCAGCTGATCGCTGTTTRAAATGGATAGTATAGRTCAGTGCCTCCTCAAATCAATACATTCGTATCACCTGCTCTTACAAATGCGWATGATGAGGCCTAATACACACATTTAATAAAATTCTAAACTATCAAGTTGGCTGCAAAAATGTCGTCTATATACAAGGAATAYAAACATTAMAAAYTTMATTGAGAGCTTCGCAGAACWGCACTCACCTTCCMCGTGTGAGGACCATGGGRCATAGACAGTCRCGAGTAAGCGTCATCTTATAGCTGTTTGAGATGACTGGATGGAAGTTAAGCAAACGTGGATACAGGTCGATGGGGCTAAGAGTACCAGATGTAATTACAACACTCTGGAACTTTTCAAATACTGGCTTTATTGCAAGGGAGGAATCCAAACAGCTCAGCTGCAGCCATGAGCAGCGAAAGTCAGGATTTAAGTTAAAGCACATGAAAAAACTATTAAAGCAAAAAACTGCCGAAAGAGAAACGATAAAACAAAGAAAGGGAAGACGTCACTAATCAGAAGCTCAGAAAGGGATAGTATTGATAGTATCAGAAGTTCAGAAAAACTGGGGGAAGAACGCACCTGCAACACTGGATCAGGTATGTTGGGCATGCGTTCATCATAAGGCTCAATGATGATGGTGAACCCTCTTGTGTAGGTGCCAACGAGCGTGGCAAAGTCACAGATGGTTTGGATATGCATAAATTCATCCGTGTTTGTGACTTCTAGAGTCAGCAATAGCGAATGCAGTCGATCGTAACAAAATTTTAAACTTTTTTGGTCAATGCCAGCTTGATTCTGCAATTGATTGGATAACGTCACGAAACTATTTAGGCATCTGCATGCCCGAAAATACTACACACGGAAATATTCAMTTGAGCTGAGAACARAAAGCMTTTAAAAGCATTTAATCATTACAACCAACAGTGAAAAGAAAATTATTAAGTTAAGTACATGAATTAATAAAAGGTGCCAAAGCCTTGTGCACATTATTAGAGATCAGTACCTGCAGTGAAGTCACGAAAGAAACTGGACTCTCGCTCTCCACTTGCTCGGTAATCATTCGATTCTTAATGTACTGCACGAGCCGCTTCAAGAAAGCTACAAAGTGCTCTGCACGCCGAATGTTACCAGGGACTGCTTCTTGCAGTATGTCTTGTGGCAACGCAGGATTCGCTAGCCATGTATCACTCCCTGCAGGTCATCGAAAGAAACCTTACAATCTGAGCTATTAAAGACGAAATTTTAAACAAACGAAGGATGTGATGCATTTAAGAACAACACAAATTGCTCCACATCGACACCATTTCCAAAAAGAAGGAAGGGAGGCGCACCAGCTAGATTGCCACGTTGRGCTAAACCCTCAACCAATCTGTTATATTCTTGACGAAGTCGGTTTGCATCTGTAGCCTTCGACCTGCAGGTTGCAATCCTCTGTGAATGCGTTGCTAAGAGATCCGCAGTCTCACAGCATGCAACAAGTAACTTGCAATGTAATAGCAAAAAGTACTTGGATAGGACGTTACAACCATTGAAACAAGCGATACAAACGATACATGATGAGAACGATTTCCTAAGACATGGACACMAGTATGACAATTTAACGGATAAAATTATTAGGTCTTACACACAATACAGGCTTAAGATTCGTCATTACGACACGAGAGGAACTATACTGTCGAGCATTCCTGGCATTCTACAGGGTACTAAAGGCAACAAAGTCCTATCCAAAGGACTCAGGAACGTAGTGAGTTTATAAAAACCAAAGGTCGATGAGATCAACACCTACAAGAGCTTTTGGGGGTACTTTCTTTTACTAGATCTTAAGCGGGACAGGATGCACGCCCTACCAACCGTTCCAGTTTTGTCACAAACCCTACTCGGTTAATACGGTTTGTGATTAATGAGGGTCTTCAAAGAGCACCCTAAAGCTCGGATTCGGGGTCTCTATCTCGAAAAATGGGGAGAAGAATGTATGCTGAGTTTCCTCCTCAGCGTCCTTTATGTTACAAATCAGCTTTCATCAGTTGCAACAGTTCTTGATTTCTCAAGATTTATCACAATAAAGATGTCACATAAACAACATGATCCAGGAGGTTTTAAAACTCACTTCTCAATAAGCTGAGTGACTTGGCTGAGATTACGAGTTGCACCGTCGAGAGTTTGCTGTCGGATGTTGACGCTTAAAGCCTCGATGCACACGTTGTCGATGTTGTGGGCTTCATCGAAAACGACTACGCACTCCTTCTCCATTTCTTTGGAGATGATCCCCGCCACTTTGGGATCTAAAAGATACTGGTAATTGTACACCACCACGTTGGCAAACTGAATCATATGACGAGCAAGAAAGTACGGGCACCATCCTTTCTCTCGTCCAAAACCCCGCAGATCGTGCAAGGTGTACACGCCCGATGGGAGAAGTGCATCAGTTCCCTCTTTATCATATCCCTCAAAGAAACTACATGATTCAATGTCTGGATTGTCCAACGCCAAGGCCCTCACCCAGGAAGCCGTCAATTTCCTGCAACCTGCATCTACACTCTCCCTTGATCCTTCGCCACTGACCTGCACGGGAAAACCCAGATTATCACCAACCAATGCTTCCAACTGAAATCTAAGTAATTTTAGATCACATCAGAGTCAAATGACAGGCTGCTACAGGCCGTCAACTCAGCTGCCCAAACCGGAATAGTTAACAGGAAAATGATTGGAATCAATGATAATGGTTCAAAATGCCATAAAAACGTTCAAACACACCATAATTTAAAATGTGATTCAGAAAAACGACAATCTAAGTGTAATCAAGTATAGGAAAACAAAGTCAAATTCAAGCTTCTCTATAGGTCACGATTTAAACTATGCTTGAAAGCATCCTCCCTTTGCAAATGTTAAAAGTCTCACTTTCAGTCAGTTATGATGATCTCAACCGTACAATATTGTATTGTGCATGTTGTAAATTTTGTGGTACAAAATTGGGGTCATTTGACCATATAGATTGAAATATTATAATGTTTTAGTGTTGAAAAAAGGTGCTGAAATTTTCTTAAAAACACATTTAAAGGTGAGATTTAATTTCTAAACCGACTCCAATGAAAAAACTTTAAACTACGAGGTCATTTAAAACCACAATATAAACACTTTGGTGAAAAAAGTATGATAATTAAAGTGACTCATTATGTCTGTAGAATGGATTTGAAATGTCAAAAAACAGTGAACAAAATAGCAAAAAATCACATTTGTCGTTGAACCTCTTTCTACTAAAGTGCATCTCAATCAATCATAATGTCTTGGATGGATATGAAATTTTAACTACACAAACTAGATTAGTAAGCGCAACTTTTCCAACAAAAACTATTGAAAAAGGATCATATACTAAGAAGTTGTGAGCCGTAGAAGTTCACCGAAATGTAAAAATTTGTGGATTTGAACTTTGAATTGCTCCCAAACATTTAAAACAACTTGTATTGGCATGAAACTTTTACCACAATAACTAGAACTTTATGGGAATAAAACCCAACAAATCTTATTGAAAACAAACATTTGATGAAAAAGATACAATCCCCCGAAGTTGCAGCCATCACCATGCAGTATGCTGAGCCTAAATTGAAGTTGAGACCCTTGAATGACTTTCACAAACTCAATACGTCTTGGATTGATCTTAAAATTTTACCATAGAAACTAGACTAGTATGAGTAACTTTTCCGACAAGTTTTACTGAAATCAGACTTTGGATGCAAATGTTAGAGCGCTCAAAGTGGACTAACAGAGTGAGTGAGGACACTTTTTGTCCCCTTGGGCATTGAGGGGTTAATACCCCTATTTAGTGTAGTTATTTTCAATGTTTTAGAGATAAAGACTACTAATAAAAAAAATTAATCTTTATAATAGATCTGACTTTTTTTCAATATATGATTTTGTACGTGATTCTCCATGGTCCATACCTCTTGTCATTATGAAAAAAAAATTGGTTAGACAAACACATTGCAGAACATTCATACGATCAATGCATAATTGTGTGGTGATAGGCTGTCCAAGTTTGAGTAAAACTTGAGCTTCACTCTTTCCTGTGGGCTCAATTTAGAAGATGAATATGTTGGATGAACGTGGTTCGAGTGATGGATGGAACCCTAATTGGCAGACGGGACGGATAAACTCTAGCCGAAGCCCTAGAGCAGCCCTTCTTCTCTCCTCTGTTCAGGCGACGACGCACCGCTGCAGCTGCTGAGCCCACAGGAGGAGGGGCGTGCAGGCTTCCAGCCATGCAGATATTCGTGAAGACCCGTGAGTTTCTACCCTTGGCCGCTTCTTTTCGTCGCAATTGCAATTACATTCTTTGTTTGATGCAAAAGAAAATGGGACTGTCTCGTGGTCATTTGCATTTTGTTCACATGAAGTGGGGTTTGAGGTTGACGGGAACGTGTGCGTGTGCGTATAGTGACGGGCAAGACTATCACCCTCGAGGTAGAGTCTTCTGATACCATCGACAATGTGAAGACCAAGATTCAGGACAAGGAAGGGATTCCCCCAGACCAGCAGCGATTGATTTTCGCCGGCAAGCAACTCGAGGATGGACGGACGCTGGCCGACTACAACATCCAGAAGGAGTCGACCCTGCACCTGGTGCTTCGGCTGCGTGGTGGAGCGAAGAAGAGGAAGAAAAAAACGTACACCAAGCCGAAGAAGTTAAAACACAAGAAGAAGAAAGTGAAGCTAGCGGTGCTGCAGTTTTACAAGGTGGACGACTCTGGGAAGGTGCAGCGTCTGCGGAAGGAGTGCCCGAATCCCGACTGCGGGGCGGGAACTTTCATGGCGAACCACTTTGATCGTCACTACTGCGGGAAGTGTGGTCTCACGTACGTGTACCAGAAGGCTGAGGCTTAGGTTTTGGTGCGCGATTGTGGAGTTGGTTCATCGGGTTGAATATGTTCGAGTGCAGGTGCTAGTCGAGGCAGTATTTTCAGTAATTACGGAGTTTTCAGATCATGTGGAAAATAAAATTTCTCGTGGTCTTTCATCGACGCGCAGATTATTTCCGACTGTTAGTCGAGTTTATGGTATGAACTGTACAATTCTCGCCGCAGTTGATTCATTGATGTCTTATAATTTGAAATTCGCAGTTGAATTGAAAATTCACTTCTTCTGTATGTCTGACTCTCTGCGTATGTTAGTTCTTGATATTGCCTGAATGTGTGCATTCATGCATTTGATATTCTTGTGCTGATTGCGGGAGCTGAAACCACTTTTGCATTTTTATTTGTCCATTCGCTTAAATTTCCACTAGTTTCTGCTTTGGTTCGTGGCAATTGTAAAAATTGATGCAACTTTCGACCCTTCCTCTTGAGTATGTTAATGTTTAAATAAGCAAGATGATTTGAACTGGGTTGGGCAAGCTTGTGCTGGACAAGTGGACAGGTGTACCAGCTTCATCTCTAGTGCCTCATTCAGAGTACTGTACCAAACTATCCAGATATTTGTAGCAATCAACCATACAGTCTAGTTCTGTTTTTTGGTTTTGTGATTGCCTCATACAAATAGCATTCTGAAAGCTAAGCTTCTAGATGTATGGTGTGTTTCCTCCTGCATGGTCTAAGTAGATCCATAACCAAAAGTGTACTTTAAACCGACATAATGTATTTTTGTACATTTGTACATAATGTCTGTACAATTTCGACTTGACAGTAAGTTCCTCCTATTGTTGAGAGTTTAGCTTACAAATTAGCTTTCAATAGTTGAAACAATGCTTGGATTTCCCAAGATTCTCACAATGAGTTAACAACACCGGAGAGCAGACACATTCTGTAGTCAAGGTCAAATGATCAAAAACAAGACCAAAACAAGAGAAATGCAACCAAAGTGGTTTCTTAACCTTGTAAGGATGCTGTGGACGAGAGTGGTCAGATGGATGACTTCGGTGTTAACTATATAAAAAAGAGTATGCACCTATTGGTTGAATAATTAGAGAATTTTGGTGACTACCTTGATAATAGGGGGCCATGTCCTTGCAGGGTTAATTTGTAAAGACTAGTAATATTTTACAAATTTTCAAATTTGAGATCATGGAGTACTTGCAGGGTTAATTTGTAAAGACTCTAGTAATATTTTACAAATTTTCAAAGTTGAGATCATGGAGTACATTCATCTTGAATGAACATCCTCGAAGGTAAAAATTTCTGAACTTTTCATTACAAGAAAAAGCAAGCCTTTGGAGGGTTGCTAGAAAGTTTTTAGAGAGGATTCCAAATCTAACATTTTATCTTGCACTTTATTACTCCCTCTGTCCCGAAATAAATCCGGGATTTCCAAATATANGAAAAAGTGAAGAAAAATTACATCAAATCAAAAATCTGAAAATTTTACCATGTGTGTACATTAAAGTGACAAACATCATGGTGTAAACCCAAATTCCATGCCTTTCTATAATTAGAATGAAATAAACATTGAAAATACAGCCAAAGCTTAAATTGCAATAAAATATTCAATATTACAAATTTTTCCAAAACTTGAATTGGAGTAGAAACTATAATAGATGAACTTCATTTCATTAGTTGGGATGAAACTCAATAAATATCATTTTTGTGGAGAAATTTTAGATTTGGAACAACTTTCCAAAATACACTAAAATAGCATATTTCTATGATCCATTTTTTTTTAACTAAGTTGTCATTTATTTGAAGATAAACATTGAAAAGACTACAAACTCACGTGAATACTCTTCATAATCCAACATGAAAGGTCTAAAACAAAAGAGTGGATGAAGAAATGTTTCCAATTGTTTCCTGCCTTATTGGAAAAAAAAGCCAAATGGCATAGAATGGCGCCCCCGGCGTTCCTAGGTTAACTATATAAATAAGATTATGCACCTATTGGTTGAATAATTAGAGAATTTTGGTGACTACCTTGGTAATAGGAGGCCATGTCCTTGCAGGGTTAATTCTTAGAGACTCTAATAATATTTTACAAATTTTCAAAGTTGAGATTATGGAGTACATTCATCTTGAATGAACACCCTCGAAGGTAAAAATTTCTCAACTTTTCATTACAAGAAAAAGCAAGCCTTTGGAGGGTTGCTAGAAAACCTTTAGAGAGGATTCCAAATCTAATATTTTATCTTGCACTTTATTATTTTTTTTCCTCATTGTTGCTTGTTTCTCACATTACATTTGGATGTTGGATGATTCTTAGCGTTTGAAATGGATCAAAATTCAAATATTAAAAGACCGATTCATTATTAACCCCTAATCGTCCAAGGGGACCAAAAGTGCCCTCACATAGTCCTGCACTCCAATTCAAAGTGTTGTGACTTTTGCATCCAATGTTCAAATTCAATCAAATTTGTTGAAAATTATGCATCCTCTCCACTAGTTTGTGTAATAAAATTTTCAAATCAATCCAAGATGTAATCAATTTCTGAAAGCCATTCAAAGTTCGTAAATTCAATTTGAGTTTTCCAAATTGCATGTTGATGGTTGCAACTTTGGGGGCTTGTATCTTCTTCATTCAATGTTTGCTTTCAATAAAAAAAATTCTTATGTTATGTTTTCCATAAAGTCTAGTCACTGTGGTAAAATTTTCATGTGAATCCAAGTTGTTTCGAATGTTTGGGAGCAACTCAAAGTTCAAAATCTCAACATTTTTTTTATTACAGTGTCCATTTCCTATTAAAAAAAAAATAGAAAAGTTGTGCATACTAGTCTGGGTAATGTTTACATCCTACCACCCCATATGTATATAAAGAGCTAGTCTTTTGAATTCAAAATACAAATCATGAATGACTTTGGAAACAAAGTGAGGTAATTCAATTGTTGAATTCATTGTTCACAATGATCAAATGCTATAATCTTTCTTAAAGTTTTATTAAAACGTATTTTTCTATTGACCCTTTTGGTATGCAATTACGACTAGGCCAAATTTTGTTAGCCCTTAAACGCCGGATGGGTCACCATGGAAATCATAAATTCTAATACCCTTATAATCATTGGTTTAAAAAAATTCAAAAGTAAACATTGGAAGTCAAAGTACTATAGAAGATCTTCCCTTTTCACACAAAATTTCGAGGATGAATGGTTGCACTTCTGTCCTACATAGAAAGATGCTCTYTCATTCATCAACCAAAAAATGACATGGACATGATTTAAGGGTTAAATATTCTAACACTTTTGTGACATGTGTTCTTTTGGTTATTGATTGGGTGTGAAATATTCCACATTTCATTTCATCCAAAACCCAACCCTTTCATGCAAGGTGCATATAACCGATGGAAGAAGTGTACATATTACTAACTTCCCCCACTAATAAGTTRTAAAATCCCATATTAAACCCAGAATATCGCCGACCAGTGGTTTAAAACTGAAAATCCAAGCAAATATCAGGGAGTCAATTGAAAAATGACCATGACTCAAAGTGCAATAGAACTGAAACATACCAAGCATACCATAAATCAAATTTGCAATTGACAAAAATGAAACTCATAACTCCAAATATACAAAAAATAAAATGAGATATATTCAATGTAATTTTGAAAAAGTTAATTTCAAGTTTTTTAACTTCATAACAAATCAATTTACAATAGAATAGCATCCTATTGTAGACCTACGGTAAACTTACCTATGAAACATAAACCACACATGATAGGCACCTAGAAAACTACCCATTAGAGTTATATCAAGTCATGATAGATTTTTCTTAGTAAATGGGATTAAGATTACATTAGGTTCATTTGCAGCCATAATCTATGCCTTGGGAGATGGTAGTGGAGTTACTAATGATTGTCATAGGTCACTTACACCTTTTGAGTGTAAGCTTGTTATRAAAATTTATTTTTTTATTTCTTCATGTCATGGCCATGTTATGAAATCTTGTAGCATATTATAAAATGTTCTGCCTTGCTTCAAGTGGTAAGATGACCATTATGAAAATACTTTTTTGCTAATTTGAAATAGTCTAGAGACTCTTTGGGGTCAATTGAGTAGCACACTTCAATAAAATCGTTAAATATTCCTACTTTGTCCAAAAAATAGAATTTTGATTGCTTCCTTTATTTCTCACATTTGTCTCTATATGGAAAAAAAATTCTGAATTTTTTTGCCAAAAGCAATAGGACAAACCACTTTCATTCTACTTGTCATAGGTAGGTTTACCTTAATAATGGTACAGTTGTTGGTGAACATGTTACTTGAAAATTTGCACATGGAATAATAAAAAATTATGATGGTCCCTAAAACGCCGCTAACAAACCCTAAAAATTGAAGTAAGGGCAAAACCTCTCTTAGTGTGCATCCTCTTCTCATTTTAGTGCATAGGGAGAGTATGCAATAAGAGAGTTTGCAAAGAGTAGGTGAGGCAACACATGATTCAAGATGGAAAGCTAAATTAAATGCATAAACCTCTCTTAGTGCATAGTCCCAACACCATGCACTGAGAGAAGTTCTACCTGTAGGGCCAAACACTTTGAAAAATCATAACTTCTATAGACAATAGCAAATTGGTAGATGCCCCCTTTTTATATTACAATCCTGCGAGCGATGGATGGACGTTTCACAAAGAATYACTATGGGAAACACCTCAAAACTGCAGGAACGAGGTCCCAACCTGAGGCGGAGGAAATTACGTTAAAACCAAGAGATTCCAACCCCATTGAAGACATGCTTCCATTCAAGACATCAGTTACTGTTAAATAAATAAATAAATAAATTGGATAACAGACACTACAGCGGTGAGCACATCCAATGATCCTAAATGCAAAAATATCACAATGATTAATAGCAAAATGACTGATTAATGTGGCAAAATCCACCACTTTTTATTGTAAAATTCCGCTACTTGAAGCCACTCCAAATGGTAAAGCTTCTTCGAAGCTTTTCCAATCCTATCAAAGTCAATCGCGACTTAGCCAACAAGACTCCCATCGTTCGAACCCATCAATTCAATTATGGACAACCGACCAGAAAAACCTCAGTTTTGGTGAACTTGCAGCCTTCTTTCAAGGAGATCAAACTCTCTGAATTCTTAATACAAAATTCCAGCAATGGACGTGACGAAGTGCTACAAAAGAACACCTGGAGAGTCCTACAACAAGCCGGAGGGGAGCTCGCCAATGGTTCGAAGCTCGAACTGCTTCACGGGGTTTGCAAACAAAATGTATCCACTTCAGATGGTTGGAGTATTGTTATTATTGCGATCATGTGTCCATATTAGAAGATATGTCGCCTAAAAGTTTTTGAGCAAAATGTACAAAAGTTCTCTTCTCCTTTTGAAATTTGGCATGTAACTAATATGATATAAGATACAATTTTGAAAAAAACATATATAGTGCAAAAAGTAAATGTGTTAAAGTGGGGATGCATTTAATTAGAGCATTATGTTATTTTAAATTGAAAATTGAAAAATAATTTCTCAAAAATTCAAAAATATGAAGAAAAAAAATATGAACTAATTACAATAATTACAACTTTCTTTTCTTCTTTCAAAAAAATTTTAGTAAAAAATATTGCAAAGGATTAAACCCTCCTAAAAATTGAAACCAAGCTATCAAGTTCACTTTAGAAAAAATGTCATTGAGAACCAAATTCCTGGATCTAAGTTAGGTGCATTCTTTATGCATTACAAGAGATTCTTTCAAGTTTGGTTTATTCTTTCAATTTGGTCTACGTTCTAGGGCATATCCTCAAATAATAAACTAAGGTGCTTACACTTTCTACTAGCTCAATATTAGTAATTTATTATTACAAAGTAGTTTGAAAATTGAAACTTGAAAAGGACAACCAAGAATTGCAATGAAATTTTTTGCAATCAATTCAAACAACTTTGAAAAAGTATGGGCAAAGAGATGTGATATGAAATTAAAGTAGACAAACAACAATTGTGTCAATTGATTTTTTCCACTTGAAAGGCTGAAAAATTGACATCCTTATGTCAATCTTGTATTTTGCTTGTTTTTTTGCTTCACAATATTCTATAATTTTTTTCATTTGTAATTGAAAATTATGAAATAAATTAAAGTGTTTCTTGAGAAAAAAATATGCCACTACATCAACCAAGAAATTTTAGAAGTGCTAATTTTGACAACCAAAAGACTAGAAAAGTTTTCATTTTAACAATAAAAAAGAGAAAAATGCGTCCTCCAAATTTTGGAAGAAGTTGTCAAATCTATGCCCCAAAGCCTCATCACCTTGGCAAATTCTCTTAGAAATTGATGTAATCTCATTTTGTTGTTGAATTACTATGTCTTTTTTAGTTTTTGAAATCTAATTCATGGTCTAATTCCAAATACAAACTCAAAATTTCTTAAACTTTAAACATTGGTAGTAAATAATAAACTCCAATATGAATCAAAGGTTCTCTAACAGACCCAAAGGACCAAATGACAGGCTCAATTATTTAGGGCTCTATGAGCATGCTTTGGACACTACTCTAGACTCAGTCAATTCTATATTGATTTGGCACCTTGCATYCATTGCAAGGAAATGTCCTACTTCAAAAAAAAATCAACTTTGGAAAATTGCAAGAGCTTATTATTTTACAATCCGCTGAATAAAGCAAATTTGAAATTCACTTTTTGACTTCCAAGATTTCAACTTAGGTAGGCATGGAAATGAAATTAACCAACCACTAAAACAAAGAAATATGTATATTTTTTTCACATTTGTTATTTACACATAAGCATTAAATTTGAAGTTTTGAAATCCTGCTTGGAATTAGAAATGTGAAAGTAGCTTAAAAAACAACTAGAAGAGGTACAAAATATGTTCAATGTTTTACATTTATCCCCCGTGGAGGAAAAGGACTAACAAGTGGGATGGCGATGGCAAGTTGATTAAGATTTATTACAGTTAATCCTGCGCAAATGATAATACACTAACAATGACTTCAATTAGTTTAAGGATTTTGAGTGGATAGTCAATGCAGGGTAGTATTTGTAGGGCTGGGGTAAACTGACCTCTTCACTTGTCCTCCCAAAATCATTCTTGGGATGTGTGAAAAAAAAATTCCCTATTCTGTACTCGATTAATTAATCTTTTACACCTCCCGTATCTAATTTTAGCCTCTGTTCCAAGTAAGAATTCATAATTTATAAATCATTCATGGCAAATAAAAAGTTCATGTGTTTTCATAAGGGTAAAATCGGAAACAAGCAAGGGATTGGTTCTGATTGCCCCTGATTGCCCAGTACACTAATGATGATAAATAGTGTTATCCACACTAACTATTTTAGAAATGCTATAAGTTTTTACTCTTAATGAATATTTTTACGAAGTGCATGGATCCTAATAGTTCTATAGTTGGAAAAACTTTGAACATATAGTTGGTAAAAATATTCATCAAGAGTAAAAATTTATGGTTGTTTTAAATCAATTAGTGTAGGTAACACTATTTACCATCATTAGTGTAGCCAACCGGTCGATTCTATAGTACACCAACAAGCCAAATGTGGAGGTGTAACAATGGGTGAATGTAAAAAAAGAGCCCCCTATTTTGTGCCATCATAGTTCCTAGATTAGCATCCCTCCTGGCTAATTTGGGTCCTCTGATTGCAAATATGAAGTCTAAAATTGCAAAAAAATTTATGCATGAGAAATAAGAAGTTCTAGTGTTTTCCCCAAGGTTAAAACACGGGGGCAAAACCACCTCCGCATTCGGCTCGTTGGTATACTATAGACTCGACCTAGCCAACCTGCCTTTTCCTTTCTTCAGCATCATCCATCCAAAACGGGGGCAATATTACCCTTGTTTGGGCCAATGAGGTTATGACTTATGAGGGATTAAAGTCTCCCTGTCCCTTCCAATAGTAGATAAAATAGTAGGTGAAATAATCGAATATTCACAGAAGTTATCCTCCTGAATTGGCTACTGCCAGGTTGCCAATCCTTCAACTTAATAGGAACATATGGTACGGTAAACATTTTGATTGCACAAGGATCACGTATTCACGTGCCATTAGCGTTTAAAAGTAAGTTAAGTTATATTAAAAGAAAGAATTCTAAAAACAAGTACCCCAATCGTCATATCTATTACTAGGTCTGTTTTTCTGTTTTTTGTTTTTGTTTGGATCACAAGGTACATCTGACTTATTATTTTGTGCAAAAATCAGATGTTGGGAATGACTCACTTTGGGCCTTTCAATTGCCCTGGGGGCTGGGGTGATGCATATGTTAGTTACTAACTTAGAAGGAAATATTCAGCATTCTGGTGGAAGGAAATCAATTGAACTGTAATATGCATTTTGCCAGGGTTTTGTTGCTTTGTGAGAGGCTTGTGGTCTCTCCTCTCCTGATGGTCATTCATCTCCTGCAAACTAGCGTGGATGGCTCTTTTTGGTTAGCTGTTGGGGTCTTATTTTGGTCCTCTTAGCTGTCTTGAAAATGTAAAAATTTCTCCGCTAAGGACTTGTCCTCTGGTTCTGTGTACTGTTTTCATTTATCAATGGGAATTGTCCATTTGTTTCAAAAAAAAAAAAAAAAAAAAAAAAAAAAATTGAACTGTAATAATAAGTTAATGTGGTACGGGGATGAAAAATCTACTTCTAATCTCTTCTAAGGACCCTGGACTGTCATCCAAACGCCACTGAATGGCGCTGGCGGCAATCCAAGGTTAAGAGATTGTGAGTTCTTGAACTGCAGAAACACAGGAAGTGTGTCAGAGCAGCAGCATTGTGACATGGCCAAAGTTTGGACACGTTAGTTTTTTTATTATTTATCTTTTAAATATTTGTTTATATTTTAGGAACGATTCATTTTTGTATTTAGGAACCCTGTTTTAATTGTTTTAATTAGTAATCTATTCATTTGTATTACGGAGGGTTCATATGTGTACTTGATGTATACAAATCCATATTTTCCATCTTCAAAAAAACAAAATAACTTGTTATTACCATCCAATGATGAATTTCATATTACAATTGGATTTATAAACCCAAAATCAAGTATGGGAGGTTGAAAATTAAATTATCAACTCCAGACAAAATAGAGGGAGATTTTCACATTTACTCTCTGAAAGGTGATAAACTTAGAGTTGTACACCTASGGAGGCAACAAATTTGTATGAACAAAATCTCAACACCTAAAATTTCTATGACTGTAGTTATCCAAATTGCTTCTAATAGTGCAATGTGTAAAATAAAAGTTGTGTAAAAATTTCATAAATAAAAATAAAATTTCCGTTTGTAGTGAGCTGTCCAAGATCACTATGTTGCCAAAAAAACAGCTTTGTCGTGTACGGGATAAACCTTCTATAGAATTGGAAGGACTTTGAGTCAACCAACTCAATGCTGTCATTGATCCAATTCCGTTATCTACAAGGTCCTCCCATTTTCACCAATCTTCCATCCATTTCCTCAAAGTTTGTTAGTCATGTACTTTGGGCAATTAATTGGGTGCTAATGTCAAATGATTACTTTAAGTTCACATTTATTAATGAACACTTTAAGGTTGATAAGCATGTGGTTTCATGAATGTTGGTTAGGTGGACTTACTTATGAATAAATACTTGTCAAAATAAATAGCAATTTCGGCCACTAAAAGAAGGTGCTTTTAGAATGTCCAACTTGTGCTTTAAAAACATTCATCAAACGAGATGACGGCTGTAAATCATTGATTTGTTCTTTTTTTTTTAACAAAAGGAAAAAATATTTGCATTAAAAAACAACCAAGGAACAACAACCAAGCCCGAAGGTTGTTACAAGAAAAAAAATTGCCATGACAATTGAGAGAGAGAGAGAGGCAGGAAAAGAGAACCAATGACAACAACAAAAGATAGACTAGGTACAAGAGACTATTGAAACACGCCTCCTATTCCAAATAATTGTATCCCTAGATTCATTGGCTAATAGGAGTGACTGCAACTAAATCTTATCGAATTCCGTCCAAATAGTGTTGGTGCTATGGGGTGGATGATGGAGCTTGAGGCTAGCCTTCAATGTGCTACAGGTCCGGCATCCAAATGTGCACTTTTTAAGACTTCCTGAAAGTAGATAACTGTCCACTGGTTCCGAGAAAACACTTTGTTGTTCTGTGAGATCCAAATGAGCCATAAACAAGAGCCTTSGAGAAGGCTCCATATTGTGTGGATGCTAGAGAAACTTCTGGGTAAGGGCGTACCAAAGACACATTGTGAAAATCCAAACCTAAGATGTGGTCCTTCGATTGGTGGGGCTCCTCGAAGATGATGGAGAATGGATTGAGCAAAATCCTAGACCTCTTGCACATGAGGGCAAGCCTGAAAGCGAGGAGAGTTAAAGATTTGGAACCTCTTTTAGATGGTCATAACCCCACCGACTAATGATTTTATGTACTTGATTTGAAAATTCATATCAATTCCAATTCTTATAATATTATTGTGATTCCACTTGCAATTTCTTTCAATTCAACTCATTCTTTCTTTGAAAAATATAGGCAACAATCTACACATTGCACAAGATAACCAAATTACAAATGGGAGTGATAGTAGGTTGTCTACCTTGTCTTACTTTTACCAAACTCTGTCTCTTGTGAGTGCGTTTCAGATCATTTGGAGTTGTACAACATATAGGAAAAAAATAGTAAGTAGAAAGAAGTAGAGAATGATTCAAAATACTAAATTGTTAATAAATTAGTTATAAAATTAAAAAACTCCAATCCAAATGGTTGAATTTTTGTAATAAACAATCTACATCCAATAGCATTAATTTTTTCAAAAATATTGTAGGGATTCCATAACTGCTCGCAAACTAAAAAGCCTCATAACTTTCATCTCAACTATTGGAATGCAATGATTCAAAGATTTTTGAGTACATATGAATCTGAAGAACAAATTTCAAATTTTTATTTCTTAAAAAAGTGATTTTTTCAGATTTGCCCGGACTGCCCCAGTTGAAAAACAAACAACATATTATGCAATAACTTTTGACTCATACTTATGAATGTCATGAAATTTGTGCATATGAAAGATATTCCTTGGTTCCTTGTCCCCACATTCTGTTAAAATTTCAGCCCAAAACATGCAAATCTCCAGTCACATGTACCTGCCCAAAATTTCTATATTGCCAAAAAACCCATGTTGGTCTTTTAGGGGTTAACTTCACTTATTGTGAAGGTAAGGCAATACTTCATGTATAGATTCTCATTCTAGGATCAACAACGGACCTACATTTGGATGGTATTAGGTCAGTGGTTGGTGTTGGATTCACCTACCTTAAACCTCACTTCAATGGTTGCCATGCCAACTTCCACTAGCTAGAAGCCCATCATGCTTGTCATGGAGGATTCATGGACCCCACCTCCATTGAAGGTTGAATCCTAATGAGTTAATTCTTGTTTAGAGACCCATAATTGTTTCAAAGTACTTGTATCCCAAACAAAGCTAAAATCTTCATCTATGTTATTTTTTAATGAAATTCAACCATGGGATCATTTGGTTAACTTGCTCAAGTACATCAACCCAAAATTTCTAAAAAATATTCTTTTTCAAAAAAATATTTTAAAATATCTATTAATTAACTAATATTATTTGACATGATAATGTATAGGCCACATCAAATCACTCATGTGGCAAAATCCCCATGTTTCCCATTGCTCACAAACTCGTGGTCTTATTGAGGCCTCAAATTTCATCTAATGCTTCAATTTTGGTTGAAATTTCTATTGAAAAATATTGATTAGTGCAATAGTTGATTCAATCTTGGATCAATTGTATGGATGTGATTTATGGATCATATTTCACAACTACTGTTTAAAATTCATTATTAAATTAAGATTTTGAATTTCATTTTATAGTAAATTTTCATGATTTCTAAAATTTGGACTACCCTTAGTTTTTAACAAATAAAATCATCTCCAAAAATATTAGCAACCATTCACTAAAATTTCAATTAACTTACAACTATATTGCATCATGTGTAAATTTGATTGAAGAGGTTCTTTAGGAATGAATTAGGGACATATATATTGTGATTTATTGTAATTGTGAAATTTTAATAAATAAAATATTTTGAAAATGATAAAAGCATTAATTGAATAGGCATAATTGCGGAATGAGAATAATAGAACTCTTAAATATGACGGCATTAAAATGTTTAAATGAATAATTGAGGTTTCTTTCATAATCTACATATTTTAGGATGTAACTTTCAACAAAGGTCAAAGTTTCAGGTTCCTCACTAGCAATTTTGACAAAAAATAATTATAATAATTCTTGCCTAATCTCGTAAGAAATTATTGTTGTGTCTTGCCTAATTTTTGGAAATTGCAATTGATTGAGGATGAATCACAATATTCTTCTCTGGGGACTTGTGATGTTATGACAATCTTGTCTCAATTTTCTTTACATTTTATAAATAGATAACCTCTCATCCTTTTTGAAAACATTTAACAAAGTATCTAAATCTTATTAGATGCCTATAGCTCGTTCAATTTTGAGTGGTTGCCTAAATTGTATAGATTGAATTTTAGTCTTGCCTAATCTTATTTTTGAACTTTAATTGAGTATGAGGCCCTCAATTGCCTAAACTACAAATGAAGTACAATACTGGGCTTTGGTGAATTAGAAAAATAAAGCACTTGCATGGACCTCTTTTCAATATACATAATTTTTATTGACAACTTATTCAATATTTATAAAATTGAATAAATTGGAAGAACATTCTTTTGAAAGAAATCATGTGAGCTTATATAGATCTTTTAGTATAATGAAGAAAATAATTAACATGATGGTTATAGAATCAAATGACCAAAAGAAGGGATGCTTTTTAGTAATTAAAATAAGAAATTTTGATGCGCATTAATTCTAGATGTGTTAGTATGAGTAACCTATTTTGGGATGTTCTCGTACTTCCAAGTTCTCATATATCCAACAAACCCATCCAATTATATTTCATTCATTATAATTTTCTAAAATCCTTGTGTTACTTTCCTAACATTTTTTAACTATGGTTTTCAATACTCTTTTTTCAAACATCATATAGTTTAAAAAAGCAAGTATGTTTCACCTCAACAATTAACCTATCCCAATATAAAGAATTGATGACTCCTAAAAAATAATTTTAACAATATTTAATATATAAACCTCTAAACATCTCCATGATCAAAATTCTTTTGAAAATCACTAGTGTTTTGTTTA